>VUQS01073694.1:0-16428 GCA_015108495.1 Heterochromis multidens
TGGAGTGGCCAGCACAGTCTCCAGACTTAAACCCCATCGAGCTGGTTTGGGATGAACTGGACAGAAGAGTGAAAGCAAAGCAACCTACAAGTGCCACACATTTATGGGAACTTCTGCAACAGATATGGGAGGAACTTTCTGAAGAATATTTGTTTTCTATTGTAGAAAGAATGTCACGAGTGTGTTCAGCTGTTATATCTGCCAAAGGTGGCTACTTTGATGAGTCAAAAGTTTAGAATACATTTTGATCTATAAATTGATTCCATGATTTCTTTTTTAACTCCAATTGGTTATTTGTACTATGCTTTCATTTCAGAGTGCAATGAGATATTAAACTGCATAATTTTCAATAAAAAACTGGAAAAATTGGGGTGTTCTAAAACTTTTGACCGGTGGTGTAAGTGGGTGTAGCATTGTTGTACTTCATTTTTCTTGCATCAGATTTGGTAGAGTTGCAGTTGAGAATTTTCAGGACAGGATCAGTAACAACAGTGTTTACTGACCCATTATTAATTCTCCCATTTGCAGTTTTCATTTGTTGGAAGTAAAAATGTCAGCTTTTGATAGAGTGTTTCAAACCTCACTCAAGCCTGGTGTTGGGAACAAGGAGGCGAAAATCTCTCAGGTGTCTCTAATCCGCTGAGCCCATGGTGGTGTGTGTCTGGCCTTACAGTCATGGAGCTCTTGCTGACTGAATTCAGGACATTTTATCAAGCAGAAATAAAAAAAAAAAAAACTGTGGCTTAAGAGGTTAATAACATATATGTTATATATTACTACATATATATGTAGTAGGATAATCAGGTTGTTGTAATATTAAATCATATTTGTGTCATTTTGAAGATTTTTACCTTCCATTAAAATAAACGTTTGGCTTTAAGACACCTCTGCTGTAGAGCTTTATAATGCAAGTACAAGCCAGTGCCATATTCATCCAAACAATTTCATTTATATTATTGTATGTGTGATGTTACTGATTTTGTGTATTCTCTTTCTAGCTTAGTGAGCAGCTCAGTGTGAAGCATTTCCTGCCTACATTCAGCTTCTTGGGGAACCTAATAAAAGATGCCCCTAATGTGTCCCAGAGCCTTGTAACTCATTATGGTGAGACCCTGAAACAGACACTCAATCAGATCTCACAGTGATACAGGGACAAGTAGCCTCTAGTAGTATTCTGTCGTCATCCCTGTTTATATTTTCTGTAGTCTTACAGACCATATCAAGAAAGTCAGTAGGCGCTTCTCTGAATATGAGAGTGAATTTTGTCAGCATTTGTCATATGGCAAGTAATAAGCAGTTCTTGGAAATGTTGTAAGCAATGCATTTCCTGCCCTTTTGTGTTTACCAGTACTGGACAGGGTTGGGAAGGTTGGAAAGGTTGGAAAGGTGATGCATGGACTTATTTATGAAGTTCATGCTCCATGAATCTTCTCATGGAGATTTACAATCTGGAGCAAAATACTTTTAAATTGTAAACATACTGCTGTGTAGCAGACCATGACCACTCACCTCAGTGTATAGTGAAGACATTAATTTATCTTTGGGGGATGTATAGAGTATCTGCAAGAAAATGATGACATGCGTTGGTTTAGGTCAGTTTTAAAAATGCAGCTGAGACAGGATCAGGTCAGGCTTCAGGTGGCTCACGGTGCAGTCACATCCTCTATTTCTGTCTTTACTGTGGCATCTGAAAGACAGAAACTGAATTAAAAATGTATTATTTTTAGGGGCTAAGATCCAAGAATGAGTTAGAAATGTAGAGTTCACCTCAAATGGAAGAGGAAAATATGAAGGAATAAGTAATTTTCCACATCTCTTTTGTCTTAGAGAGAAATATCTACATTTCAGTCACTGCACCCCATATTGATCCTTTTAAATTGTATACCAAATGCATGGAAATAGTTATCTGTAATGGTCTGGCGACATGTCCAGAACGCCCTATACCAGCTCAGACAGGCTCCAGCCTCCTAAGACCCTAGCTGGATAAGAAAATTGGCTGATGGAAATAGCTGTACTCTGTCCACTTTTGAAACACCCTTTCTCATGCTGTGCCCTATTCCACTCCCTCTGCCTCTAAGAAATTAGGAAAAAATCACACAACTCTATCTTCCATATCCTTTCCCCTGAACTCTCTCAATTCAATCTCTCTAGCTGTTATGACCTTTTCAATTGCTCTCCAGCTGCACCGAGATAACCAACCTTAAAATTCTCTCTGCATAGCCAATCCCATACCAGCACCTGCTGAAAATAAAATAGCAAAAGTTACAAATACTGCAAATGTTCATCCAAACCTTTTCCCTGAAATTCCCCGTCTATATGGATGTATTTATCTAGGTACAATTCTGTAGTATAGCGAGGTGAAAAGATATTGCATCTCACAATCCTCCCCCAACGCACAGTTGTTGATTTAATCTCTTTTACAACCACCTGTATGATATCTTTGTACTCACCGAACCATTTTTCCACTGTGCTTAATAGGCTTTGTCAATCAGCTTCGTGTTCGTGTGTGCATTGTGCTGTGTTTGTGTCATGCCTGACTGCTTGTCTTTACAATCGGGAGCGAATGTGATCCTTATGCCAAATAGGCAGGCATCGTAGTTATTTTATTATGCTATGTGTGTCCACCTCTCATGTATTTTCATGAGTTTTTCAAGCTCCCTCCAGCAGCTGCAGGTAGTGGTGAGTTGTTACGATGTTGATGCAAGATGTGGGCTGCCACTATTGACTGTGTGTGCCTGTCTGTGGCCTGTCACTCAGCAAGTCTCTGCGGGGCTGTTTGAACTAACAACAACAGCACAGCAACACATGCCCAGAGCACCCAAGAGATTTCCCTCTGTCTCTGACTCACTTGCTGCCTGTCTTTCTGACTGATTAACCCCTCCTTTTAGTCTGGACTCGTTTACTTTTCTCTTCCTGAATTTTCTCCTTGATTTCTGTATTACTGATACTCTCTTGGATGCTGACTGAAGAGTGGATACAGACAAAACGAGATGAAGCAGATAAGGAAAGTGGAAGGCAGACAAAGATAACAAGAAGGATAAGATAAGGAAAGGACAGTAGTAGAAGTTAAAAATGTTCCGCACAGGCTGATATTATCAGCGATCTAAAATTAAACAGTTAAATTCTAAGTTACATCATTTCTATAATTAGACTTTACATTTTCTCAGTATCCAGCATTTCAGCTTTATTTCTATGCAGGCACTTTTCACAAGCAATTTTTTTAGAAAGTTCTTGCAAAAATACAAAGAAACGAAAATGTTTTTTATAGAGTAAGAAAGAGAAAGCAAGGTGAAGCAACAAGTGCAAAGCATTGGTTAAATACTGTAGAAAGCGGGTCAGAAGATGAACAGAGCAGTAGTTCAAAGCATCACAGTAGGGTAGCTAAACACTAAGCAAGGTAAACAGAAATGAACTTTTGCTCTTTTCTTTAAGGAAAGCAAAAGAAGACCTTTTTGTCTGTTTGCTGTGCCTCCCTGTGTGTTTGTGTTTCTTTTTCATTGAGTGACATTACACAGCAATAAGGTATTTTATTTTTCATCTGTTCTTTTATCACTTGTATTTTGTTCTCTGTATTTTTTATCCTCTGTCTGTGGAGGAGTTACCACCCCCCTACCTCTTTCCCTTCTTCACCCCCTGCTTCTCTCTTTATGCTTTGCTCTCATCTTGGCCGCCTCATATATTTCGGTTTAATCAAACATGTCTGGGAGCTTCTTCTGCTTCACATGGGTTTTGATCTGCTTCAGAGAGCAGCTGGGCTTGGATTTGGCTCTCCTGCTCTGTCATCTCTGTCTCTTTCTCTCTATCTTCGACACTCGCTGAGTCCTGTGTTGCTTTGTGCAGTTGTCCGCAGCCGCTGTGCACTTCTGCTATTCTCATTGTCAGTGCTTTAAACATATTTGCCTCTTTCACCTCTTTTCAGCCACATCTGTCTCTTGCCTGTGTCTCACCTTCCATTGTGTGTACCAGTGCGTGCAAAAAAATTTTTTTTAAAAAATTTATTCACCATTTATTTACAGTGATGTATAAATGAAAAATCATGTTTTATTAAGTTCTGCTAGAAACGAACTAATGTTAGGGTTCAGATTATTTTGTCGAAATCATTTAAAAAGTAGTTATGTTTTTATATTTTTAGACTCCACATCTACTCCCATATATCTTTTTAATCTCCTCTGCTCACTCTCTCTCATCTGCCGTTTAACTCCACTCTCTCCCCAATTGCCAATCTTCAGTCCTTTCATCTTCAAGGCAATTTTCCCTCCAACGCTGGTTCCACTGTTGTCTGTCATAGCTAAAGTTGAAACTCTGCACCTTGTTGAAAAGCTGCACCTTGTTCCCAGCAGTTTGCCCTCTTTCCATTTTGTCATCTCTCTGTCCGTGTTGGTGTGTGTTCAGCTTCTCTCACAATATTACCATTACTTCTCCTCTGGGCATTTTTCTCTTATTTTCTCTCATATCCGTACATACTCACAGTAGGCCTTTCTTGATAATTGAAACCTGTAATATCTCTGAGACACATTAAAATAACA
This sequence comes from Heterochromis multidens, assembly GCA_015108495.1. Taxonomy (NCBI): domain Eukaryota; kingdom Metazoa; phylum Chordata; class Actinopteri; order Cichliformes; family Cichlidae; genus Heterochromis; species Heterochromis multidens. The sequence continues at coordinate 4,527 of VUQS01073694.1, forward strand.
TGTTACATGATGTGTTGCATTTATATGTATATTTATACATTCACCAGTTGCTATATTAGGTACACCTTGAAAGTACTGAGTTGGATGCCCTTTTGCTTTCAGAACGTACTTAATTCTTCATGGCATAGGTTCAACAAGGTGCTAGAAACATTCCTCAGAGGTTTTGGTCCATATTGACATGACAGCATCACACAGTTGCTGCAGATTTGTCGGCTGCACATCCATGATGTGAATCTCCTGTTCCACCACATCCCAAAGGTGCTCTGTTGGATTGAGACTGTGACTGTGGACGCCATTTGAGTACATGTTCAAGAACCCAGTTTGAGATGATGTGAGTTTTGTGACATGGTGTCTTATCCGGCTGGAAGCAGCCATCAGACGATGGGTACACTGTGGGATAGATAAAATCAGCAACAATACTCAGGTAGGCTGTGGTGTTTAAATGATGTTCAGTTGGTACTAAGGGGTCCAAAGTGTGCCAAGAAAATATCCCCCACACCATCCACCACTGCCTGCCTGAGCTGTTCATACAAGGTAACATATTTTCTTGTTGTTTATGCCAAATTCTGACCCTACCATCTGAATGTTGCAGCAGAAATTGAGACTCATCTGACATTTCTCCAATCTTCTATTGCAATTTTGGTTAACAAGTGGTTATTTGAGTTACTTTTGCCTTCCTGTCAGCTCAAAGCTTTGTGGCCTTTCTAAATGCATTGAGTTGCTGCCCTGTGATTAGCTGATTAGATAATTGTGTTAACAAACAATTAAGCAGGTGTACCTAATAAAGTGACTGCTGACAACAACATATATACACTCAGCAACTATCCCACATGCCTGTGTCTACTATTGCTCTAAGTACTTATCTGTTTCCATCTCTATCCACCAGTGCCCCTGTTAGACCGCCTGTGCTCAGCCTTGCTTTACCCAGATGAAGCACTGAAGACTGCAGTAGTGTATGTATGGCTCCAACTGCTCGGAGCTCCTGGGGGCTCAGCAGCCCAGTCCTTGCCTATTGCTGTGAGGGACAGAGTGTGTAATGCGTTGGTGCAAACGTTAGCCAATGCCAGCTCCCCACAGCTCCTCAGAAATTGTGTTGGTGAGAAAAATATTTTAGTTTTACACATTTTATGTGTCTTTTTTTAATAAGAAATTTAGTACTTTTATAACATAGTGTATTTTGCAAGCTGGATGAACTAGTGTCCATGAAATTAGATAAAGCATTTTGGGAAAATTAGAATTAGTAAAGTAAAGTTATCTCAGTGTTTGGAGATTGACTCAATTACATCAATTATTTTATTTTTTTTATTTTTATCTTTCATAGATAAATCTAAGTTAATTCAAATGTGGTGCCATGTCAGGGTATTTCTTTGTACTCATAGCTGTCATAGCCCCATGTGTTAAAGTAAGGTTTGGACTTCACTTTTCTCTGATTACACTTGTTTTATTCAGATCAGATTCAGATTAAAAATACAGTTGACTACATCAGTAGCTGCTTAAATGAAAAATTGCATATATTTACATTTATGAAGTGCAAATTAGACTGATGCCTAACTAGAATGAAATTGGTTTTCTACCATCTAAAAGTCTGACGTTGTAGACTTTCCTTACGTAAGCCCTTACAACAAGTACCTTGGTGAGATTCAAAGAGAAAGGCTTTGATGATTTTGTAGCTATGTAAGAAACAAAATTTCAGTCCCTGCTGCCTGAGGGAAGAAGGGTGAGGACTATTTGAGTGTGAATGGCAATGTGGTCATTTGACATCAGCTTTTTTTAGTGAAAAAAATAATAATTTAAGAAACCTCCCTTACTTTGTATGGCTTAATAATAACAAAAAGGTGTTGTTTTCTTCTCTAAATCCCCCAAATCTCCTTAGGAGTGAGGCTAGATGAGAAAGAGTAAGGATTATACTGAGATGAAAGAGAACTGCTATCTTGCAGGAGGTTTGACTTAAAAGGACAATAAGCTTGCCAGTGTGCGCTTTGGTAATAACCAGAACTGAGGTCTACATTAGGTACGAGGGATTTACAGAAAATATAACAGAGTCATTATCTTTCAGAAATTTGAAGTTGCTATGTATATCATTGTGTTAACTTTGGAGAAAAATATGATGCACAGCAGGCTTGGTATAGAGGTTGGTTTGCAGTTGTAAAGTAATATGGCTGAGCTCTTGCTGTTGTTATTAGTTTAACATCAGTAAGCTTACCTTCTCTAGCCCAAATGATAACAGCAATATGGTAGAAGGAACAGGATCATTATTAATTTTCTTTATCTTTAGGAAATGGCTACAATACATAAGTAAGATTATTATATTTTAAGAATGCTGCATTTTGCATTTTTATGATTACAAATTGATACTGAATCAGAAGAAATCCCACATCATGAGGACTTTTATTATTACAGAAGGAGTTTAATAATTATAAATGATTAGTACAATATAAAAGTGCTCTTTGTGGTATTTAAAATAGCCAAGTTTATTATCAAATTGATGGTGGAGATTTTAGATGGTGACACTGATGCTGTAGGGAATATTTGGGCACCTTTTATTCAAATTTTTTAAAAACAGACTAAACAAGAAGACATAAACTGTGTTTGTCCATGAATGTATTTATCACTACATGCATGTCTAAAACGCAACCATTAATGTTTTAGGATTTCTATAAAGTTTGCATCATGTTTAAAACTTTTGAACTGTGTCATAAGTGTCTGTAACAGCTTGTCTTTCATCTGTTAGGCCTGCTGTCGCAGCTTGTGCAGCTGGCCGATGTTGTGTCAGTTCTGATGAACAGCCTGAGCTGTCAGGTCATGTGCGATGCGAACGAGGACATCCTCGCCAACAACAGCCAGAGCCTCAGCCAAAACCAAGACCAACAGCCCCCTGACCACTGCCCTCTGCCTCTCATACTGAAAAAGGTCTCTGTCCAAACATCCTGCTCTCATCCCCAAGACCTGCATTCTGGCTTTGACGATAATCATAACAAGAAGTTCTAATCCTGGATTAATGTGCCTTTGAATAGGGATTCGGTGGGGTTTTACCCTGGACAAATATTTGTGGTTCATGTCTGGGAAATCATTGTGTAGTTTACATCTCGTTAGATTTTCTCAGTGATGACTCACATTACAGAACAGTTAATGACGTTAGAAGGTTTGTGCAGAGCTCTGCTGTGTAATGTGTTGCTTCTAAATGAAACTCTTAACTAAATAATCAACACAATGACGTCAAACTTGCAGTTTTTTGGGACTGGATGTCAGTGTATTATTGTAGGGTCTTTACCTTACAATATAAAGTGCCTTGAGGTGACTGTTGTTGTGATTTGGCGCTATATATGTAAATAAATTTAATAAATTTAATTGAAACTACCACACCCCCACCAGTATATAAACTGCACCTAATCCATTTCTGTGTGGAATTTACAATAGTATAAATCCCCTCAGTACATCAGTCAATATGTTGTAGCTGCAGCCTTTAACATATTTAAACTAAAACTAACAAACTAAACTAAACTGCAAAGCTCAGATGCTAGACAGTGCACAATTAGCCAGTTGTTACTTCAGTCTAGTCATCAGTCATTTGGTAGTATTGAAGAAACTTTTATGTCCCTCAGTGTATACACTGTAATACTGTGGAAGGCTTTCACGCTGTTTGATTAACATACATCTTCATTCAATTTAAAGATTCTAAAAAATGTGTCTTTCAGTTGCTTCTGAGTGGTGATGAGCACTTGCAGGTGACTGGTGCAAAGTGTATTGCATCTGTTCTGGTCCATTCTCCCAGTCAGTACAGTGCACCCTTCATCAAGGCTGACGTACCTGGTAACATGCACATGCAGGCACACAAACACAGTCGCTAAGATAAGTAAATGCCTTCTTTGAATTGTTCTACAAATGATTTCCTCTGTGTTCTCTTTGTCTAAACTCCTGTTATTTTGTTAACTGTCGCTTTGTATTTCTTATGCGGCCTGTCTGCAGTCATTATTATCATGTAATTGTTATATATTTATTTCTCTCTTTCTGCAAATTTCTTATGAGGCTTTCAAAAAATATTTCCATAGTTTTTGCTGTATTGTTTAACGTGTACCTATTATGCTTTTCCTTGTTTTCGCTCTTGTATACCTGTTATTGTTACAATGATGGATGCTCATATTAAACATGCACAATGTTTGTATAAATAATCTTTGTGAGCATAACGTCCAGGCTTTGCTATTTTTCAGTACTTTTGGATCTTTATGATGCCAACAGCCCCACCCACCTGAGCTTTTCTTTTCAAGGGTATAAGCTAAGCTAAATAAAGATTATTTTGAACTATGAATCATGTGAAGCTACTTTAGTAGGGTCCAAGAATAAAAATATGGAGCTGGGAATGAGCATAATAGGTGCCCTTTAATGTGCAAGAAAACATTGCCCTACTTTCGAACTAGTATTGTGGTGACACAGAAGAGTGTTGTAGTGTCGCATAATTCTTCCCTGTCCTCTCTTGTTCTTTTAACTCTGTTTAGCATTTTAAAAAGTTCTCTTTTTGTCACTGTTTTCAAAGAGTTTCTGTTTGACCGTCTGGCCTGTAGTAGCAATGAGGTGCTGCTGTGGTCTGCCTACAGCTGCTTGCTGTTACTAACTGAGGATCCACTCTTTTTCTCCCAGTGTCACTCCGTGTACGGTGAGAACATAGGCTGTAGAAGCATGACCACTTTATCTCACTGTACAAATGTAAAGCCAAAATATGTCACTGCTGTGGAGGCTCCGGTTGCGAATGGCATAAACAAGGCAAGATGGCAGTGTTCATTTCTGAAATGTTTTGGCTTCACTTTTGTGTAGCTGTCATGACATCCATCTTTAAAATCTATGGGTGAAAAAGCTGAGAGAGCAGATCAGAAAATATTCTTGAGTGAATTATGATGATGCCATCCCTGTTTTTGTCTTCAGCTCTGGGTTTCATTGTATATCTGTTAAATATCTGAAAATAGCTGCCGCTGGATAATTGATGGAAGACAGGTCCTTGACAGCTTACATGGAATGACACTGCACTGTGTAATTTTTCTGACAGTGACTAGAAATTTTAATAAACCCTCCAAAGTGGAAGTTTCTCGACATCTGCATCTGCTCCAAGCATCACAGTCACATTAAAATTGAAATTAGACCATCAGAATTTGCTACTGTATTCTGTTATATTTCATCTAGACAGCTGGTGCTTTTGTAATGTAACAAAATCAGGCAAAATGGCCAAATATCAGGAAAATGGTAACAGAAGCAAGCAGTAATTGCTGATTGGGAAACAATGCCATAATATTGCATTGCTTAGCATTGTTCAGACACACAGATGTGTATGTGTCACTGTGTGTGTGTTTGTATGCCTTTGATGTGTGCCATTACAATGGATTATGCATGTGAGACCCCACAGTAATTGCAGCACTTGAACACCACCCCAGAGAAATAGTTTGAGAAACACTTGCTATGCAGACTTAATTTACCAGTACACAGGATATCTGCTCTAACCACTCCTTGTTGCTGTTAGGTTCTTGCTCTAGGTCAGTACGAACACAGGCTTTTTACACCAGACTCTGTGTAGCAGTAAATTAGAAAGATGTACTGCTGCCACTGTTTGTTTAACATGCAAGGCTGCAAGTGCTGTTGTGTGTGCATCCTTTGTGATACATTTATGAGCATGTCACTCATTTTAATATGCGAACTTGCTGTAGGCTGTAGTGTAGAAGGCTCTCAAAGACTTTAAGAACTTTGGCACTGAGCAAGGTTAGAAAGTGTTTTTTGTGTTTGAGTGTCTGCTCATTTGTGAGTTTGAGTATTTTTTTGAAGCGGTGAGCATGTTTGTTTTGCGTGCTAGGTATGGAGTCCCTGGTGCGCAGTTTGAAGGAGGCTTTTCAGCTGACCAACCTGGAAGTGCCAAAACAAGGTTTGCTTCTTCTCAGAGAAATACTGGAAAGGTGAGATGGATATTTATTGTGTAGTTATTGATGTAGTGGCTTCATAGTGTTATAGTTAACACATTTGCCTAACATGCAAAAGATCACTGGTTTGAGACGAGGAGGGCAAACAAATCTCTGGGAGGGTTGCCTCAGAAAGGGCGTTTGTGTACAAATCTGTGCCAAATCAAATATGCAGATCCATCTGCTACGACAACCCCCTGCAAATAAGGACGCAGCTGAAAAAGAAGTGCATTTATTGACTTCCCAGTGTCAAAATTAGTCCACTGGAACGAGGATCATTGCTTACACACTGAAAATACTGTAAAATATTAATACATCCCATGGACAGCAGAGAACAGCAGTGTGACAGGATGGCAGACGCAGCTGCAGCAAGTAAAAAAATGATGGTTTAACTACAGTGTTCCAACAGCTCGAGTTGCTTAATTGGTTACGCAGGATTATTACCAGGACCCCAAAGTAAATAGATTAATATTTAAAACATCATCATACTAGAGAAACAGTTTACAGTATGGCCCCCTCCAAAGATATGCTGCTGGTTTGCCAAGTGATAGTAATATATCAGTGTTTAAATGTTTGTTAAACCGTTGATTTATCACCTGAAAATCATATACGTTTGTAAAATGTGTCAGTTATTCATATGGCTAAATATAAAAACATTATTTATGAATGCATTTTGTTGCATTTTAGAAGTTATTCCATCATTATACAACCATCAGCACACATGTCTATTTGTTGTAAGTTGTGGTTGTGAAGTTTATAAATAGTATGTCATTTCACCAAAGCCACACAGCCAATTATGCTGAAGATGTTTTACTCCACCACGCGTTTGCTCATTTACTAAACATCGTGTACAGCTCCATCTGCTCCAACAAGGAGAAGCTACCTCCTGTAAAACATGTTAAATATGGTGCATTGGCAAGTTTAATTAGATTTGAATTAACTGTCTGCTGTCTCGGAGATGAAAATATATCCCAAGCCAGTAAAACAGCGTACTGTTTCTGCAAGGTTGACATAATTTTAATGGAACGTTCCCCCTGTCACATGGCAATGATACAGGGGATAAGAGATTTTATAATCTTAGGGGGAAATTTGTCCTTTAAGCTGAGTGGAAGTGTAAAAAGTAGCACGGCCAGAGCTCTTAAAGTGCTGAACAAGCTAAAGTGTGTGTCTGCATCTGTGTGTATATGTGTGTTGTCTGGGTGTATACTTGTATATCTATCTTTATGAGGACCAGTTTGAGTTGTAGGCCAAAATTTTGGGAGAATGAGGACATTCTGGTTAGCCCTCACCTTTCTTTAGACTTAGGTTTAATGTTAATGTTATGGGTAAGGGTTAGAGTTAGGCAACTGAATTGTAATGGTAAAGGTATAAAAGATGTTATATAAAAAATTTTTTATATACAGTCACTGGGCATAACTCGGTTATTATTAAGGTCAGGGTTCGGGTTGGGCCGTCTATAGTGAATAAAAATCAATGCAGTGCTCTAACAAGAACCATTATCACACATGCTCTGCAGCCTTGAACTTTTCTAGACATCACCCAGCAGAGGTGCAAATCTCTCCATTAGCCTGTTTTCAACCTGCTAGCCCCCTAATGCAAAGTTAGTTTGATTTCAGATTGCGCCAATGTGCAAATAATGCAGCTAAAAGCACAGTAGGGAAGTTTAATTAGATTTGAATATAGTGCCTGCTGTCTCAGTGCATTCACTGCTAGTGAATGTGCTGACTCCTGCATGCTTCAGTGACACAGCTACCTTGCTTATACAATGCAGAGGTGCCACAACAGTTGTGATATTTAAAAATGAATGTTTTTTGTGTTAATCATGAAATGAAATTTTGATATCACGACATATACTAGGTTCCAGTAGAGCAAACACATCAGAAGCAGTCTAATTCCTGCTGTTTGCTATTGTGAAATTAAAACTGTGGAAAATATCCACACGATTCTCCCAAAATTGTGCAACGGATACCTGGACAAACTTGTGTGAGAAAGAAAGAAAGAGTGAAAGGTGGCGTTTTATGTAATTTGGCCATTTGCATGGTTTATGCTTTTTCATGTTTGTGGCTCTTTTCATGATTGGTGGTGTTTGCAACTGATTATTACTTTGTGTGTTTGTGTACACTTCAATGTGCATGCATGTGTTATTTAGGATGTTCTGCGTAACTACTGTTGTGGCAACAGCGAGCCAGTGCACAGCTGTGATGCTGCAGCTTGGAGATGTACTCTGGTGATCTTTCTAATGCTGATAGGTCAGCACTATTTGTTTATTGTGTGAGCCTACCCTTAAAGAGAGAAAATAACAGTCTGTGTGTGAGTGAGGGAGGCCGAGGGAAGACACGTTTGCGACTCAGCAAACAGTCACTGCTGGTATTGGCACAGCAGGACAAAGAATTATAGATAAGGTCAGGCAAAAAAAAAAATAGACTGTCAGCTTTTTCATGGCTTCTTATTGACTTTCATGTCAAAAATTTCCTATCAGCGAAAAATCCTTGATTTCTTTTAGCACAGTTCTATGTCGCATGGAGATCCACAGTATTGTACCATTTTTAAATGTCTTGCTTTTACATTATTTGCTTCAACAAGCACACTCTGTTATTTTTGTAGGTTTCTTGATGTGCTTTACATGTATGTTTGTGTGTATGTTCAGACAACCTGCAAACGTGCGTCTGTTCCCCAGTGGCCCAGGGTTTGTGGCAGTTTCAGAGGCCCTGGTTGCTGGGGTCTCCTCCTACTGCCTCCTGGTAGCCACGCAGGCGGCCAGCACTGCCTCTGCCTTGTTCAGGTATGCACAAACATGAATACTGTAGATATGTAGATGAGTCACAAAGTGCCAAAGGGCAGTTGTGCAACTACATCCTGAAGAAAGAGGCAACCTCTTAGTGGTAAAGTGACAAAACAGACAGATACATTGCCCAAGACCTTTATGCACACAGTAAACACATTGACAGTAGACATGTACACCATCACAGTGTGACAATTAAAAAGTAAAAACACACTTAATTGAACATTTGATCTGTTTCCAGTTCTGTGTAGGTGACACATGCACATACAGACTTGATATCCACACTATGCTCTTCTGTGCTGCTTGCCTGTTCTTCCCTTTACCATCCTCCCTCACCACCCCTGATAATATGAAGTGTTTCTTTTGTATTTGAATTCTTCAGACTTGAACACCAGTCCAGACCAGTCCAGTACAAAGCAATAATCGGATTGATAGAGGCCATCACCAACAGATTCTTTGAGCTAACGCTGCCCTCCCCTGCTCATCGGCGAAGCTCTGTGAGACATTTTGTTTTATCTGCAAATATAAAAATATAGTCACAGGGTACAAAGATTGCAAATAGAACTGTCTATGCTGTCAATCTGTGTCACGTTCTACAGTGAGTGGTCACCCCCCTGTGGTTATCAGTGCCTTTAAAAGTGACACGGACACACATAGCTGTCTTTGATGCTGTCTGGTCACATGTGACATTTGATTGATAGTTTGATCAGTGCTTTCCTGTTTTTTTTTTTTCAGTTTGATCTGTCATTGCTATTATTTTTTAAAGAATCCTGATTCGTGGCTAAAAATAAACAGTGTTGCAACAATGACCGTTAATGTGACTATTAACAAGTTTGCACACATTCATATTACATCTTAAACATTAAAAGTAATAACCGCAGGTTTTCAAGTAGGTAGGTGATTTTTGTACAACAGAGGGGTTTCTTTCCATCTGTCTCTATGAAGAAGTTCCATTATTTTAGATCGAACTTTTTTCAAATTTCCTATTTGATGTGACTGGATTTCCTGACTTTTGCATCACTTCTCCTCTCTTTTTCTGCTTTCCCTTTTTAACATCTCCCTCTGTTAATTTTCAGGGGAGAATGAAGAGGTCAGATCCCAGCAGCCAGGCTTTGAGGTCTGAAGGATTTCTCCTCCAGGCCCTGGTCTGTTTTCAGTCTGCCTGCAGGTTAGAACGTTTTTAAGTCAGTGATAGTCATGGGATCACCGAGTAAATGTTCTCACTAATTGTTCAGTTTTATGAGGTTCTTTCAGTATGTCTCACAAATTTATTTTCATATAGATGAAAAAAATGTGCTGTTTGAAAAACTATAGGATTGAATCAATAGTTATTTTGTGACTATAGTAGAAGTTATTTAATTAAATCTTTTCTATTAAACAGCAGATGGAAGAGCTTAACGAAATCCTTGGTATGAGTGTTTACGGGTATTTTTTTGTATCTGTCTCTGTGTATTTTTTTATAAGTGAGTTATTATGTGTGTTTGATATCTGTCCAAGGTTGGCTGAGGAGTGTGCATCAGAGCCTGTTTTGAAGGAGAACACATTCACAGCTCCATACAAACACAGCAGTGCTCAGGATTCTCTGGAGTCTCTGTGTCAATGCCTGCTCCGCTGCTGTGACGCTGTCTGGATACCCACTGTTATAGTGAGAGCTGAAAACCATCACACACAAACACACACACACACACCCAGATGTACATTAATCATCTTCTCATCTTAACCCTGTGTCTCTCTTTCATAGTCGTAACCAAACACTTGAGGAAATGATCAATTGCTGGCTCCTGTTTTCTGAGAAATAGGTCACGTTGATTATAATGCACCGTCTGGCGGCTCCTCTAAATGACTATATTAATAAGCACAGCCACACAGCCTCTGTCTACATTAGTTTTGTGTACACATGGACACGCGTGCCTATTGATCAGTGCCTCTGCTGTAGTGCTCGTAATTGTTTTTAGGTTATATTTCGTTGGTTCTCTTCAGGCTAAAAAAATCAATCACACAGGAAAAAAAATTGTTTACAGTTTGTGGTTTGTTTTTGTCTGTAAATTCCTATGTGTGTGTAGAGGATGTGTGAGTGTGCACCCAACGCCCACATACTGCAGAACTTCTACTCTATCCTATCTTCCCAGTTCACCCTGCTTCCATCTCTCATGCCTGCCTTTGCAAATAAACTAGGTGAGTTCTGAATAAATTCAAAACAGCAGTAGGTATTTCATGATATGAAATGATATGATACAAGCGTACGGTATCGTTCATTTTGTCCGTGGTGATGTAAAGTCGTGAATAGGGAAGTTTTTAGAGTCCCGTGAAAAAGTCCACTCTTACTGCTTCCATGCTAATCAAGTGCTCTTAATGAAGTGATCATCAGCAAGTGTGACCACCTCTATAAAAGCAGCGGTTTTGGTGCAGTTGGAGCATTCAGGTATGTGTTAACAAAGGGCAACAACCTTTCCAGAAGTGGATATCGCAGGAAATTCACCCCAAGGTCAGGCCATGCAACGCTCAGAGAAATAAAAAAAAAAACACCTCATACCAACTGTCAAGCACGGTGGTGGAGGGGTGATGATTTGGGTTTGTTTTTGCAACCTCAGTAGCTGGGTATGGAAGCTTGTTTCAGCCACTGAAAAAAAAAAGCTATCCCTGACTCGAAATTTCGACTTAGGTATCTCAAAATTTTGAGAAAATAACTTGAAATTTTGAGTAATTAACTCAAAATTTTGAGATACTTAACTCAAAATTTCGAGTTGGCTCTGCCAATGACGTAATTTCCTTGTTACCCAGAAGCAGAAGGCGGAAGGCATCAGCTACCAATACTACAGCTAAGCTATCAGTACTACAGCTACCGGTCATGAATGAGCAAACTGCTGAGTACTTTCAGCGTGGTTTTACAAATGATGAAATCCTTGCATTACTAGCTGAATCGCATGGCGTTATTATCAGCACAACAGCAATTTGTTCACGTTTGCTATACATTGGTAGCTCACCGATGCTGTCACTACCCGATTTTGAGTGCTCATGCGTCTGCGCCATCTGTTTCCAGGTAACAAGGAAATTACGTCATTCACGGAGGTTCCTGATTATTTTCTCAAAATTTCTAGTAATTTTCTTGAAATTTTGAGATACCTAAGTCGACACATGACCATATCTTCCCCAGGTTGCCAGATTGGGTGTGGGAATGCTGATC
>VUQS01073695.1:0-13068 GCA_015108495.1 Heterochromis multidens
ATAAAAGGGATTGTAGTTAGATAAAAGATGAATAATTACTGCAGGACTGAACAGGTCGTGCCAAAAAGTGATTTCTTTTAAACTGTTGTAAATGACGTGCTGGTCTATAATCTGTCAAACACATCTCAAACATATCTCTCATGAATTATACCAAGTCATTTTGAGCCGGAAAGAACATTGCTGTCACCAGGTAGAAGCTGCAATCAGTTTTTGCCAAAGTTGTCATGGTCCTGGGTTTGACCCAGTTTTGAGTATTATGGACTTTCTAGATTTTTCTACTTTGGTGTTTTCGTAATAATGCTGTCATGGTTCCTGGGTCGTTGACCCAGTGTTCTGAGTTTTGCATCTTTTCTTCAGTCATTGGTTTGTTTCCTAAATATTCTTAGTTCTGGTTTCATGTTTAGTCTGTTCTTGGTTTCAGTTATAGTATATTCCTTGAGTTCCTTTATATTGTGCTTCCCTTGTGTTCCTGTACCAGTCTGTCTCCCTGTTCTGTCTTCAAGGTCTCAATGTTTGTTTACGTCCCGTCTCCTCCTAGTCATGTCCTCGTCTCCGTGTCCTGTCTTCAGTGTCTCCGTGTGGTTTACCTTCTGTCTCTCCAGTCAGTCCTGTCTTAGTGTTTGTCCACGTCTCGTCACGTCACTTCCTGTTTTACTTTGATAGTCCCTCGTCTCTTGTGCATTATGTTCAGTTTTGCTTCCTCTGTCTTGTTACTCTCTGATTTAGCTCACCTGTGTTCCCTGGTGTTCTCCATCTCCCTGATTACCTCGTGTGTACTTAAACCCTCAGTTTTCCTTTGTTCCTTGTTGTGTTGTCGTCGTCTCCCCTCGCTAGCTGTGTGCTGTGTGTTTCAGATGTGTGCAGATGTGGACGAGATAACAAACTTTGACTGTTATAATTTTACAATAATTCATGTATTTAAAATGTGTTTTTATGATTTTGTAGCCAGCTATGAAGTCAATCAGATATTCACTCTGTTTCGCAGTGAGCACTCTGTTTTTATACCATCTTCATTTTGGCGTAACTAATGCCACATGTAATCCAAAATTCATTTTTAACTTTTCATAAGGTTCTTCTGTATGAAGAAGCAGGGAGGGAACACCGAGAATTTTGTGCCTCCTTATAACAAATGAAACAGCGCCAAAGATTCAAATCAGTCACCTTACTTCCGGTGTTTTATTATGACATATGAAGCCTCAAACATCATTGGTCACGTGATCACAAAGATTTGATACAAGCCTCGACACAATGTTCCAAACAAGTCTGCTGCAATAGAGTGACACAGGCTTCGGAGCCTTGGTGTCAAAAATCCCATCTCTACATTACCCCCACTTTTCTAAACCACATGATAATAAATTACATTTGTGGCTAATACTGTCTCCTTATCCTTACAGCATCTGTTCACCATACACTGAGTAGCTGCTCAAGTGCCTGGAAGACACTTAACCTAACCCCACTAACTGCATGTCTTTGGACTGTGGGAAGAAGCTGGAGAGAACCCATGCAGACACGGGGAGAACATGCAAACTCCATGCAGAAAGGCTTTCTGCGTGGAATCAGCTCTCCTTTTCATGTTATGACATGACCAGAGCATGCACTGATCATGTGGGCGTGCCCCAGCTCTCTCAGGTGCAGCAGATCCATCAACGTCTCCAACATTCCAATAACTTCTAATCTGGGAAGTTCCCCTTCCACATGAGGAAGGCAGCAATGGCATCTGAGTCTTTCTTCTTTAAAATGACACAGTGCCCCCTCCCCCTGGGTATTGTGTGTTACTTTAATTTAGGACCCATGGCAAATATTAAGTGAACAAACAGTTCAATTTATTAAAACTGCACAGGCGGATACAGTTGGGTGCTTTTGACTGGAGTCCCTTGGGACCCCAAAACATTTGTATTAAAAAAAAAACAAAGCAGAAAACAATGATGCTATATCATTAGGAACAAACTGACTATGTCATAAAAAACTGGAATGATAGAAAAAAGAAAACTGCGAGATATGACAAAAAATATACCTCTGGGATCTACAATGGCCTCCAGTCGGCAAGATGAGGGATATAAGTGCTTGTATGAATGTGTGTGGGAATGGCTGAATGAGGCTTGTAGTGACAAAGCTCTGAGTTCTCAAATAAAGTTAGAAAAGTCCAATACAAGTACCAGTCGGTTTACATGAACAGTTAAGGCATACACATTTAAGCAAGTTACTTCCCCAGTACCTGACCATTCATCCCTGGGACTAATCACCGCTTCTGTTTGGAGCGGCACTAACTACCAAAGATCCTCTATTGGCAAGAGGTATCACTACAGAGTGTAATGGAAAAGTTGAGGACTTGGCTACTTCTGTGTCAAGCTGACCTCATTGACTGAAAAGCTCCACACAGTCTTATTCTGTCTCTATGTAATCTTTCAGATATGAAGAGGGCACTGATGTCTATATTTTGCACTGTTGTGAATACACGGTGAGCCCTTTATTCAGTTGCATTGTGTTGTTTTGTTTGCAAAAAACACATTGTATATTGTACACATAGTACTGTACATTACATTTAGGCTTTGGTTGTCCCAGACCTGTATGTGTGAGGTCAATGGGAAGTTAGTATTCAAACATAAAATAGTATACAGTACATTGTGCAGAGTGAAATTTCAATACAACTTTGTTGCTTTTATTTTGAAGGTGACTATTTTTTTTCTTTTAACTGACATACACACACGTGTGTAAGCAAATGCAGTTTCATTGTAAATGCGTTGGAACAGACGTTTGAGAAATGTGAGTTTGCTAGCCCCAAAAGATGTTAGATGTCAAATTAAAAAAAGAAAGATTGATGCAGAATGTAGAAGTTTTAACAAGCCATGGACCTCGAACTATTTTTTCACTGAAGTCAGAGGTAAAGCTGTGTGCTTAGTTTGTGGAGAGCAGATTACTGTTATGAGACTAAACACACAGAGCAATACAAGAACCTGAATGATGCAGAGCAGGAACAAACATCTGAACCTTTGCTAGCAAAGCTGCAAAAGCAACAAGAACTTTTTACCAAGTTTTACAGATCCAGGGATGGAGCAGTCAAGACCAGCTGGAAGTCATTTTTAATGAATAATAAGATAATGCATATTAGAATATTTTAAAAAAAAAACGTTAAAGCATACACCTTTTTCAGGTAATTTAATATCTTAAATTAACGTGCAAAGGATTGCACTGAGACACGCTTAAAAGTGGAGGATTCTTCAGTGTTGTGAGGTAGAAAAAGATGCAGGTAATGTGTGTTTAAATCACATGATTCACATTCAATACTGTAGATACATGTTTGCTATTAGCTGTTTTGGTTTCTGTCACTTCTGTTGTGTTTTGTGTTCTTTTGCAGCATTTTTCTATTTGCTGGTGTTTTCTTAAGTTGCAGTGCGTTTGACCTCTCAGGGCCACCGTAGAGAACTGTTAACTAATAACACAAGGCAACAAAATAAATAAATTTCTGAATCATCAAAGATAACAACACACTTTTCTAAATCAGTTTTTTGCATAGATTTCAAATCTGCCTTTAGTTTTTTTTCCATTCACGTCAAATCTTTTCAGAAATGCATACAATATGATTTTCTTTTGTACACTGTATCTAAATTGTCAATGTACAACATCCACCAGTAGTCGGCCATCATAATTTCACTCCAGAAACCCTGGTAGCGATCCTCCATTAGCCGAATACACTGGTGGAAACATTCTCCTTGCTCATCACTCAGTATGCCCAAATTTTCTGGGAAAAAATCCAAATGTTAATATCCATCCGTCCATCCATGCATTTTCTTCTGCTTATCCAGGGCCAGGTCGCAGGGGCAATTCAATTCAATTCAATTCAATTTTATTTATATAGTGCCAAATCACAACAACAGTCACCTCAAGGTGATTTATATTGTAATGTAAAGACCCTACAACAATGCAGAAAAACACCAACAATCAGACAATCCTCTATGAGCAAGAACTTGGTAACAGCGGGAAGGAAAAACTCCCTTTTAACAGGAAGAATCTCCGGCACAACCAGGCTCAGGGAGGGGCAGCCATCGAGCCATGTTCTGCTTGGTCTGCCAGTACCCATCAGCTGTTTCCGAAGTCCCACAGGCTAACCAAGCCCGTAGAAGGACTCCTTCTTCAGCTTGATGGCTCCCTTTACCTCTGGTGTCCACCATCTGGTTCGGGGGTTACCACCATGACAGGCACCAACCACCTTGCAGCCGCAGCTTAGTGCAGCAGCCTCAGCAATGGAGGTGCTGAACATGGTCCATTCGAACTCAATGTCCCCAGCCTCCCTCGGAATGCTGTTAAAGCTCTGCTGGAGATGGGAGTTGAAGATCTCACGGACCAGGGCCTCTGCCAGGCATTCCCAGTGCACCCGCACAATACGTTTAGGCGCGCCAGGTCTGTCCAGCATTCTCCCGCACCACTTGATCCAACTCACCACCAGGTGGTGATCAGTTGACAGCTCAGCCCTTCTCTTCACCCGAGTGTCCAGAACACACAGCCACAGATGGTAAATGGTAAATGGACTGATTCTTATATAGCGCTTTCCTACTCTCCTGGAGCACTCAAAGCGTAGATCTGATGATACGATTACAAAATCGATCACTGATCTGCGGCCTAGGGTGTCCTTGTGCCAAGTGCACTTATGGACACCCTTATGTTTGAACATGGTGTTCGTTATGGACAAACTGTGGTTTGCCCCGTCCAATAACAAAACACGCTCGGGTTCAGATCAGGCAGGCCGTTCCTCCCAATCACACCCTCCAGGTCTCACTGTCATTGCCCACATGAGTGTTGAAGTCTCCCAGTAGGACGATAGAGTCTCCAGGTGGAGCACCTTCAAGTACCCCACCCAGAGACTCCAAGAAGGCCGGGTACTCTGAACTGTCGTTCGGCGCATAAGCACAGACAGTCAGGACCCATTCCCCTACCCAGAGGCACAGGGAACCAACCCTCTCATCCACCAGTAAAAACTCCAACGTACAGGCAGCAAGCCGACGGTATACCAGGATACCGACCCCAGCCCGCCGCCTCTCACCGAGGGCAACTCCAGAGTAGAACAGAGTCCAGCCCCTCTCCAGGAGACTGGTTCCAGAGCCTAAGCCATGCGTTGAGGTGAGCCCGACTATATCTAGTCGGTACCTCTCAACCTCATGCACTAGCTCAGGCTCCTTCCCCACCAGAGAGGTCACGTTCCCGGGCAGGGTAAACTGTTCCCTTGATCTTATACTCATAAGGGTCTTCTGAATCGCTCTTTGTCTGGTCCCTCACCCAGGACCAATTTGCCATGGGAGACCCTACCAGGGGGCAAAAGCCCCCCGACAATACAGCCCCTGGGGTCCCTGGGACACACAAACCCCTCCACCACGATAAGGTAGCGATTCACGGAGGGTGAAGTAATTTCCTTTATTAGATGGGATGAGCCATTAATTAGGCTGAAAAGGAAGACGCAAAAAGCGGGCCCAACAACCAATACTGAAACAAGACCTAAGGCTGTTGATATGAAGGTGGTGAGAGCCTTCAGCACTAGCTTAGTATTTTTATTTATTTTTTTTTTTTTTTAAAGGGAAACACTGCAGGATAGCGAGTACTCTTACACATTTTTTTTATTCCCAGCCTTGCTCTTTGACAATGGATCCACACAATCCAGGATCAGATGTTCAAATGGCCTCTCCACCACTGAAATTGGCTACAACAGAGCTGGACTTATATGCTGATTTGGCTTTCCAGTTAGCTGACAGGTTTTGCAAGTTTTATAATATTGTGCTACATCTTTATTCAGACAAGGCCAAAGAAATGGGAGCAGTCTGTCACATGCTTTCTTCACCCCTAAGTGACATCATGTAATGTGGTCAGTACAAGCTCTATATACTTAAAGGGTACCACTCCCTGAACAACTCTGTCTAACTGCACCTCATTAACCATGTGGGCCCACTTCCTTCAAAGCAATCCATCCTGTAGAAAATAGCCACTAGAAACACATCTGAGCTCAATTTTAGAACAAACCTGATCAAACAATTCTTTCAGTGTAGGATCTGCAGCATGCTCCTTCATACATCCTTCTCTAGACTGTGTTGGGAGGGGAGTGGAGTGGAGAACAAGCCCCCATCTGTTATGCCCGGCTTGATCAGGACATAACAAAGAGGGGAGAGCCACATGATAACAATTCTCACTAAGGAAAGGTGAACAAAAGAAAAGTAGGTGCTGACCTATAAGCTACATGTGGCTTAAATCAACCAAAGTAAATGAAGACCAAGTTGGATGCTGAAAGGTACCAGGTATCTGGGACGACAGAGAGAACCATCTTGGAAATATATATATATATATATATATATATATATATATATATATATATATATATATATATATATATACACTTTAATTGATGGGAAAAGCTATTAAAGAGGATCTGAAAAGGGCAAAAAGCAGGCCCAACAACCAATACTGATACAAGACCTAGGGCCTTCACAATACTCCTGGGTAACTTTATCTATAGTAATTCACCATTTGTAGATGTACTGTACATTTTGAAATTTGCAAAATAATAAGTAACTAAATCTTTAAAATAAATGTTATGGAGTACAAAGTAAAATATTTGCATTCAAAATATATCGCAGAAGTAGTAGCAAGCAGCATAACATAGAAATACTAAACCTTGAAGGCTTTAGAGGACTGACCTTGTAAATCATGAGGAATGTCATCCTTCCCATCAAAACATGTGACCGGGCAGGAAAGAAACGGGCTGCTCGGCTTGTTACATCTGCAGAAAGGTCAGCAACTCCAATCACTGACAACATCTACTCTCAGTTTCAGAGATGTTAAGAGCAGACTGAGTAACAAACAGAGCTGTCAGCCCACCTGTAGTTCTCCACGACGTGTAGGTCAGCCTTCAGGGCGGGGAGGAAGAGCTTCAGGACTTCAGGGTTTGCCAGCAGCTCAGTAGGAGTTCCTCCAATTGAAATTAACCACTTGAGAAAATCTTCATCTGATAAGTCGCTTCTCTTTGGGGTTTTAATGCGAGTCTCTGACTTAAAGACAAACAACAACAACAACATAATATACTTTCATTGTGTCACATAAACAACACCCAACTCTTGTCTTGTGTTAAAGAGGCCAAATTACAAATATTTAGCTTTTCCTATTAATGCTATCGGTGATGTTCACTGAATATGAACAAAGGAAGTCCTGGTTCATAGGTCAGCGTTTTCATGGCAGTGATATATGTACAGAGTAAGTCTAATATAGTTTAAGTTCATATTAAAATATGTGATACTTTATAATGAATATTGTTTCAGACTTTTAATTGACAGAATTTTGTGTTTTTTAACTTTTGTTTTCAGTCTGGTGATCTGAGTTTTAGGAAAAAATATGTGGCAGAAATGTAGACTAAAGCATGAAGTGCCAACTTAACAGCATGTAGTGGATATTCACTTTTGTCACTGCATTACTTTGTACTAGACTTAATGTTTTTCTACGTCCACAGCCCCACAGAGCATGTTTTATTTATTTTTGCTTCCTCATTTAATAAATATCACAAGCAATTATAAAACTACTTGAAAAGCATATTTCCACACAAGAGATTTGAAAAGACCTTTGAATAAATAGTTTTTCAAGTCACCCTGTGTTTTTACTCACATAAGGTGCAGAAGCACCAGACAGAAAGATGTGAACTGGTTCCATGTTGTGAATTTTCTTCAGAGCATCTGCAACAGCGAAGCTTGTGAAGGCACCGAAACTAAAACAGATTAGAACTTAATTTTAACCCTGTTCATAGAAAACATGTTGCAGGAAAGAAAAATATGCAGTGTTTTCTTATTTGTGACAGCCTGGTTTTTATTTGGTTAACATTTATTCTTGCCATACCTGTGGCCAAACAGAGCGAATGGCTTCTCCTTCAGCAGCGGCAACAACACACCAATAACTTCATCCACGATCTGCTGCATGCTCTGGAAGAATGGCTCTTTGGCTCGGCTCTCTCTGCCTGGAAGTTTGACAGCAAACACTAAAAAAAAGGCAAAAAAACAAAAACATTATAAAGAAAATATTTCCAGCTGTTCCAGATGTTTCTTCTGAGTCAGTATTTGCCTTCTTTTGACGTAGAGTAACAGGCACTTTGGGCATATCTGAATTATTGTGAAAGCTAAGTAACCATAAATAATGAAAAGCACAGAAGTCCTATGAGACATGTGAAGAAACCTAATTCAGATGATTGATTTTTTTAAGCAACAAAGTACAGGCCTGGTGATTCTGTTCATAATTTTTACGGGCAAGCGGAGCCAAGTGGCTGAAGGCTTCCACTTTGGTGGCCTCAGAATCTCATCTTTGCTTTTCGCAGATGATGTGGTTCTGTCAGCTTCATCAGTTGGTGGCCTCCAGCTCGCACTGGAGTGGTTCGCAGGTGAGTGTGAAGCGACAGGAATGAGAATCAGCACCTCCAAGTCTGAGGACATGGTCCTCAGCTGGAAAAGGGTGGAGTACCCACTCCGGGTCAGGGACGAGTTGCTGCCCCAAGTGGAGGAGTTCAAGTATCTCGGGGTCTTGTTCATGAGTGAGGGGAGAGGGGAGCAGGATATTCACAGATGGATTGGGGCTGCAGCTGCAGTGATGCAGACGCTGTACCGGTCCGTCGTGGTGAAAAGAGGGCTGAGTGTAAAAGCGAAGCTCTCGATTTACCGGTTGATCTATGTCCCCACCCTCACCTTTGGTTACGAACTCGATAATGATCGAAAGAATGAGATCGCAGATACAAGCTGCGGAAATGAGTGTTCTCCAAAGGATGGCTGGCCTCTCCCTTAGAGATAGGGTGAGGAGCTCAGTCATTCGGGAGGGACTCAAAGTAGAGCCACTCCACATTGAAAGGAGCCAATTGAGGTGGTTTGGGCATCTGACAAGGATGCCTCCTGAATGAGGTGTTCCAGGCATGTCCTAGAACATGCCAGGAACACGCTGGAGAGATTACTTCTCTCAGCTAATCCTGGGAACGCCTCAGTGTTCAGGCTGTGCTGAGGAATAAAGGTGGTCATACCAAATGTTGGTATCAAGCTCATTAGAAATGTAAGAACTGTTTTTGTCTTCTGCATTGTACTTCCACGTATGTTTGCAGATGTTTCAATAAATTACTGCACCCATTTCCTGTTTTCCTAGCAAAATGGGAAAAAATGAGGTGTGGCCCACTTGCACAGTACAGGCATATATTTCAACAGTTTCAAAAAAGTCCATCCATCCATTCATCTTCTTCTGCTTATCAAAAGGCCGGGTACACCCTGAACAGGCCACCAGTCTGTCGCAGGACTAACACAGACAGGCAACCATTCACACTCACATTCACACCTATGGGCAATTTAGAATCACCAACTAACCTAACCCCACTAACCACATGTCTTTGGACTGTGGGAGGAAACCGGAGTACCCGGAGAGAACCCATGCAGACACGGGGAGAACATGTAAACAGAAATGCTCCAGCCAGATGGTGGATTCAAACCCAGGACCTTCTTGCTGTGAGGCAACAGTGCTAACCACCACCACCTGTTTCAAAAAAGTATTCCATTCAATTCTCGGGGAGGGAGCTGTATGCCACGACTGGTTGGGGGTGAGGGGAAAGAGAAGAGATCAGAGGGAAAGAGGCCAAAAGGCAAACTACAGGAGAGTGAGCCAGAGTTTAATAATAACTAATGATTAAATACAGTAGTGGTGTATAAACATGCAGAGACTGAGAAGAGATGAGTGAAGACGAAACGCTCAGTGCATCATGGGAAGCCCTCAAGCAGCCTAAGCCTATTGCAGCATAACTAAGGGAGAGTTCAGTGTCACCTGATCCAGCCCTAACTATAAGCTTTATCAAAAAGGAAAGTTTTAAGCCAAATTTTAAAGAGCAAAGTGCTCTGTTAGGATAATAAGGTACTATGAGGTCTTTAAGATATGACGGGGCCTGATTATTCAAGATTTTGTATGTGGGGAGAAGGATTTTAAATTCAAATTCTGAATTAAAAATTAACCTAGAAAAATATTCAAAGCAGAACTTTTTTTCAAAGTTGTTTTCTTTTTTTTTTTTCACATCTCTCACAGATAACAAAATCTAGTCAAGGATCAAATTATTTTTTTTTTTAAATTATGCTCCAAGAACCTTTTGTCCAGCTGTTATGAAGTCACAAACTGAGAAGAGAAACCTATTTATACCGGATCACCAGATTTCTTTTCCACTTGCCTCTTGGAGCTTCCGTGAAAAGGTGCAGCACATACACATAAAATGCCTTCCAAGCACCTCACCTTCAACAGAGCTGCTGAGGACGTTTCCCCAGCGAGCATAGTGTATGGACCCTCCACCTGCCCAGGGGAAACAGATCAGCCTGGCAACAGTATCAGGTCTTTTCTTGAAACAGTTAATCACCTTGTCCATGCTGATTAAAGAGAACAAGAACATTACGACCTGAGATTTGTTTGCACTTGTGTTAAACAAGAGGTTATGTTAAAAATCTACCTATTACTTGCGCTCAGCTCCATTAACTTCTTCTAGGAAAATCCTTGGAAACGTGCACACTGTAACGTTTCCTCCTACGGTTTATGGGCTTCTTCTTCTTCTTGTTGATACTTACAGGGGATTGGCACACGTCAAGCTGGTGCATTACCGCCACCTACCGGTGCGCAGTGGGCCAAATCAAACATGTGACCTCTTGGAGAATCTTTGCAGATAAAGTAGCTGGAAATTCGTGAATCGACTGTACTGAACGAGCCAATCACAATAGTTGCGGGCTGCATCAACGTGATGTGTCGTTAACACAGAACCAGCTTTTCCAGGGAGGTGCATGTGCAGGTGAAGGCAAAGGTTACAGGGAGCAGCTGAATGTACCTAATGGATATGGTCTGGCAACTTTCAGTTCCTCAGTTCTTTTGTAGTATATCAGTAACAGCCAGGTTGACTTTCATTTTTCCTGAGGTTTTGGACCAGTTTCTTTCTCTGATCCTCATATTTCGGACAGTATAATAGAACATGTTCTGTGGTTTCTTCTTCTCCACAGTAGATACATTTCCCTGTATAGTGTTACCCTGTTAGAAATAATGTGTTCTTTGTGTGTCTAGTGTGTCCAAATCTGAGTCGTGATATTGACAGTCTCCTCTCTCTTGTCCTTCCTGTGCTTCTTTGAACTTTGTTAAACTACCATCCTCTCCTTTCTTCCTCCCACTGCTCTTGCCACCTTTTCTTCATTTCTGCCTTATAGTGCTCTTTACTTCTTTCCTACTGAAGCTGATACAAAGGCCTAACGTCCGACAGACCAGCTAGGGAAATACCTCAGGGCCCACTAGACATGACTGTCAAATAATCCCCTCCACATTACACGAAATACATATTTACAGTGTTACATTGAAGTCTACAAATTATAGAGTCCCACTATATGTTTAATTCATGTCTAACTTTATTTATGCAGTATACATTTTCCTTATGAATAAGAATTTTAGCTTATTTTACACTCTACTGATTGAAATAAACACCTTTTCTTAAAAGTTTGGATGATGGGGGCATGCTTGAAAATTTATTACTTGTACTTCCCGACCTTCTCTGTCATTTGGGCAAAATGCCAGAGTGATCCTGTCAACATCAACTATGCAACAATTTGTTTTTCAGCAAGTATCTTATAGAATAGTTCATCAGTAAAGCAACATTATAAATTATGTTTAGCAAGCCAAAGCAAAAAACAAGAAGTGATGCTCAAACGAGGAAAGAGAGAAGAGAGCAGGATGAGTACACCATGAGGAGTTTGGATTTGAGCAGTGCTGTCAGTCTGGCCTGAAAGATGAAGTTCTTATGGGTGAGTAGTTTGTGTTTGTGTAAAGGACTGAAACATTGTTACCACTTGAATGTTGAAAATATGCACAGTGTAAAATGTCGATGTGATATATGTAGAAGCTGGCCCACTGGAAACGATTGTTGAGTGAGGAATTCTATGAACTATCAAAGAGTTGTTAATCCTGTGAGTTAATAACCAAGTCAAATAAAATACTTTTTGTGGCCCCCTTTTCAACCATATCTGCCATTTCATTTCCTTTTACCTGATTAAACACTGGTATCCATAACAACTGTAGGACCAGTCATATTAATTTTATATAATGTTTGCTGAATCTCTGTTAGAATATCTGGTCTGCTGTCTGAATAACTGTGCTGTAAACTGGTCAATGAGGAACTTGAATCTGAACAAATTACTGATCTTAACGATCTTGCATTTTTGACCCACTGAACAGCTAACAGTGTTGCAAGCATTTCTCCTGTGTATACTGATAGTCAGTCTTTAGTCCCTTTCCCCACTCTAACTTGAAATTCAGGAACATTGATTGCCACTCCCATTTGATTGACTGTACGCTTTGATGCATCTGTATGAATTTGGGCATCATTTTAATACTGGTTGATATATGCCTGTACTGTATGTGAGTTAAAAAAGACTTTCCTATCCTTGTTCTTTTTTTCCAACAATGTAGTCTGCTGCGGTATCAGGAACAATGCTTGGCAGTATTGCTGGTAAGTTACTGTTTAACTAATACTGAACTGGTATACTGTATTTTACAGTGGAGGAAATAATTATTTGATCCCCTGCTGAATTTTTAAGTTTGCTCACCTACAAAGAAATGAAAAGTCAGGCCTGTACATGTGCCTTCTTGAGTAGGGGGACCTTGTGGGTGCTGCAAAATTTCAATCCATTACAGTGTAATGTTTTACCAATGGTGTTCTTGGTGACTGTGGTCCCAACTGCCTTCAGATCATTTACAAGCTCCTCCCGTGTAGTTTAGGGCTGATCCACCACCTTTCTCATGATCATCCTCACCCCATGAGGCAAGATCTAGCATAGACCTCCAGATCGAGGGCGATTGATGGTCATTTTATATTTCTTCCATTTCCAAATAATCACACCAACAGTTGTCACCTTCTCACCAAGCTTCTTGCTGATGGTCTTGTAGCCCATTCCAGCCTTGTGCAGGTCTACAATCTTGTCCCTGACGCCCTTTGACAGCTCTTTGGTCATGCCCATGGTGGTGGAGAGGTTTGAATGGAAGAAACTGATTCTGTGGACCATTAAAATG
>VUQS01073697.1:0-13415 GCA_015108495.1 Heterochromis multidens
CTGAAGTGAGATCACAGAAAATAAGTAGTCTCAGAGCCCAGAATGACCAGATTCTGACCCACACCAATGACTGTATAAGTATATATATGTGTGTGTGTGTGTGTGTGTGTGTGTGTGTGTGTGTGTGTGTCTGTGTGTAATGTTCAGTTCTATGTGTTTGAATTGTACTGAATTCATTTGATTTGACAGGTATTGATTACTTGATGTTGATACAACTACTAGGCTATTTAAACATATATGACACTAAACAGTTAGACATTATAATCTTCCGGACTTTTGCTTCAAGAAGTTTTCTCAAAGTGGACCTCTTTAAATTTTAGTTGAATATCCCTGAAATAGAGGGAACAGAAATGGACCCACTTTCATCCATCCCAATGCAATTATTTTCCTTGCATTAGGATAGATAAAAGTTTCAATAAATATAGGCTTAAGTAAACATTCTACCTTCACATTCAAGCAAGAAGTGCCTCCAGAAGGTGACAACAGGCGTCTCTCTGTTCATTTTCTCCTCCTGTTCAGAGAAGCTGATGGTGAAGAGCTGACCAATCATCTGAGCTGTGAGATGATTAGCAGCTTCACAGAAAACGCCACAGAAGACAGATGGGAAGAGCTGAACCTGGATCAGATCACAGTTCAGTGTAATTACTATTTTTTGCCTGACTTTTCTTCATTTTAACTCCTGAATACAACATCTTCATGCTGATGACATTGTTCTTTAATAAGATTAATAGCTGCCTTTTATATTAATCAGTCCAGTTTAAGTCATCTTAGTTTTTTCCTGTCAAAATATTCCCAATAGTGTTGACAGAGGTTCAGACAGCTATGTATTGAGACATCTTTGAACTGTGTATCAGTAATGGAGAAATGCAAACTTCAATCACCTGATCAAAGACACCCAAAGTCTGCAGACCCTCTCGAAACCTGGAGGCCAAAAATAAGCAAAGTAATCACAGGTTTACACCACTTTACGCAGATTGTGTTCTAGAAAATGCAAAAAAGACCAAGGAAAATAGGATGTTAACAACACAATCATTACAATGGGAAAAGCATATCTAAAGCTGCAAAAAAACAAATGAAAACAACTAAAGAACATCAGCAGGTTCTTCAGAAACTATTACCATGAAGTGATTGTGTTCCTTTATTTGGTATCTTTCTTTTCTATAGGGACTCTTCTGTTACTAATGTTACTGAATTGATATTTATTTGTAAAATAACAAATGACAACAGAACTACGATAACATAAGAAATCTTAAAAATGTATTTTTGCTTTTTTGCACTAGTCTCATTTCAGCTCAGTGTGAGTCTTCACTGCACTCTGATGTCATTTACGGCAATTAAACATCCCACACACCGTGCACTAGGGTGCTGGTATAACTGTTTAAGACTGATTTGATTCATTCATGCACATTCACATGCAGTTCTGTCGGGTGATGTCGAGAAAAGTTCAAGCCTGCAATGCATGCAGGAAAACTGTCATATACTGTACCTGCTGACTTTTCACTTCCTTGTCTGTTTCTGTTCATTTATCTTACCTCTGTAGTGGCAGCTGCATCCTGGTGATCATGGTGAAGCTGACCAGATCCTCCACCAGAGTCTCTCTCTCCTTTAGGCTGCTGATTGGTCGATTACAGCCGGCTAGTTCCAGGTACTCCCAGCTGACTGCCATGACTTCTTTCAGCTCATCTAAAGAGTCTGCCTCTGCGATCTGAAATGATTCAACATTTGTTTCAAAACTACCTATAATTATGTTTTCATTCATCATGCTGTCTATGAAAGTTTGTCCTGTGCTTACCCTGCTGACTTGGCGGGTGAAGTGTGTGTCGGGGGTCATATTTGTGACAGTGAGTGGACGGTTGGCTGGGTAGTTGAACAGACACTGGTAGAGAGCACAGGAGAAGAAGCCAACAGGTGGACCACCATGGACCAGAGAGAGGGCCAGCAGACAGCCAACATCGAAATAAAGATCCTCACGCAGAGCTGAATAACACAGCGTCAGTCTCTTTGTTCAGATTTTTCATTTGCATACAGTGGCATAAAGACAAATTGCTTTCATTCCACATAAATAAGCTTTATAACTTCTCTTACCCTCGGAGTCCAGTGCCAAGTTTTTGGATCCATCTGGGCCCTCGAACACCACACACTCCTGGATCTGCTGCACCATCAGCTTCAGGAAGTACTCCTTGGCTGTGTCACTGTCCCAGAGGCTGCTGGGAAGTGCAGTCTGATCCATATCTTTGAACCTGGTCAAATAACGTGACGCAGCTAAGAAAAAGACACAGATAGCAAAAAGTCCAAACAAAAAGCAGGGCTGAGGAAAGCTTTTTGCCACTGACCTGACAGACAGAGTCTGTGTGGGGTCAAAGTCAGCCCTCCTGACCAAGTCCAGACCAGCTGACAGAGCCTGGTCCCCGATCACCTCCACCTGGACACTCGGGGGATGAAGCCGAAGGACCAAAGACTGCAGAAGCTCCTCAGGCAATCCAGATCTTTCGGGTAAAGATGGTCTAAGAGAAACAGTGACCATTAAGAACAAATCCTGCGTCCTTGATGGGGTACAGCTGTGTTAACTTTTTGTACCTTTTACAGCTGATGGAGGAGTGAACTGAAGACCTGTGGCGTTTGGACAGCAGATTTCTCCTCTGGCCTCCCTGAGGAGACCTAACAAGGGACGCTGGAGAACAAGGAGACATGGTTCAGAATGTTTAGTCATTTTTTCATCAGTTTGTAAAGCAGAGAGGAGGCAGAGCTGAGTGACACCTGAAGAGCTCAGATATTGTCAGATGTGGAAAAAAAAAAAAAGAAAAAAGGTAAAAGGTAAGATTAACCAGTGTTTTACAAACATGGAGCCAGTCCATCATTAACCACCCACACCTTTCCCATCTGTAGCTTGTGTGCAATCAGTGCAGGCCCAGTCTTTGGTGTCCAAACTTAGTCCCGAACATTTCCTGTGAGTCCCTCTGGATCCACACAGCCGGCAGCGGATCACCTCAAACCGGCTGAAACAAATGCAAAAACAGAATTATGAAGTTACATTATTTCCATGATATTTCCTGCTCTCCAGAGGATGAAGCCCACATAATTATCTACCAGTGTTTATGTTTCACACAGCAGGAGAAACTAACAGAAAACAGGTCTGCTCCTGCTCCATTTATCGAGAATGTGACTAAATTTGAGACAATTTAATCACATTCTGGACTGCGCTGAAATATTTATTCTACTCATTTTAATACTACATTTTCCTACAGTGCCTGTCTTGATGCCTTAATGTCTTACATATCTCATGTAAAGCACCACATTAGCACACACCTTGTTAGATTTGTTCCACAGTACTGAATGTTCTAATTTTATAATGAAAATTTCAAACTGAGAACTATGATGAAATGTTTGACAGTTTACATAAACGAATAAAAACAGATGTATGTTTTGATGTAGGGGCCAGAAACCACGATAACAGACAAATGGAGACAGGTGAAGATAAGATATTAAAAATGAAAAACACTAAACCCTAACTAACACTTTATCTAAACTAGCACAAGATGTCTGAAAACTCACAAACAAAAAATTGGACTATAAACATTTTCATTAACAAACTAAACCTAAAATCAGGCACCAAAATGAATACTGGGTAACTGGGTAACACTGGGTAAATCCCAGACAAAGCCTGTTGAATTTGCCTTGGTGCAAAAAACTTCAGATGAATCTTTTGATTTTTATCACTGTCAGTTGATTAGTTGACGTTTGAACTACCTGTCAGAGAAATTCATCACGCAAACAAGCCTGAAGTGTAATCTGCCAATCAGAATGATCTATAATTCTAATAAATTCAACTGAAAATAACTGGCCACAAATAAGCAGCTAAGTTGCTGAAGTTTTAGTTGTATGTTTGACAAAAAAAACTCAGACACTGCATTGTTAAATACAACAAACAATAAACATAAAATAATAATAACCCTAACCCTATAAAATTAGATGGATATCTTTAAAACCTAGGTTAGATAAAAGTTGACTAATTAAGAAACTGTAAGAATAAAAAAATGCTGAATAGAAGCTCACATTAAGTCTTTCACAGCTGAAAGACTTGATACTAGAATTCAGACTTAGATAAGGTCTAAAAGGAAGAATCTAAAAGGAATGCATTGCTCTTAATGATAAAGTCTTTCTTGCAGCTGCTGAAGTAAACTGATTCTCATGAAAGCCTAAGAGCAAAACCGTTGAAAAATCAAGTTTTTGAGTAATAAAGAAAAAATACTGAGGTTTAATCATCATTTCATGAAGTATTCAGACAGTGCATGACTGACTGAAAAAAACAGTAGAATCATAAAAATGTCAAAGTTAAAGGCCTGAAAAACTATGACTTAAAATATGCTGGCTTTTCAAATGAACTGCAATGCAGATAGTCTTTAATTCTGACCATTTTGTAAGCTTGCTTGTGTGTGTGAGGGAGAGAATAAATACATTGCAAATTGAATTTCACTCAGCTTTGAAGAAATGGGCAGCTGAAATAGTTTTTTACCTCCAATAACTGTCTTTGGAGTTTAATTAGAGAAATCTCTGTTTTATTTCCTGTACATGATGTTTACACTAAGGACATAAACAGATTAAATTGAAAGGCACCTCACATAAAATGGTTTCAGTTCTAATCATCCAGTCAAAAATCTCCTTCACATTATTTGAAGGTCATCAGCTGATACCAACTGCCCAGATTTGAACCACCTGTCTACTGAAGAGAAATCCAACAATGAAAAACAATGCTAGTTCAGCATTCACACTAATAATAATAATAATAATAATAATAATAATAATAATAATAATAATAATAATAATGATGATGTGAATCATTACTAAAGTACTGTGAATGGTGAATCAGCAGTTACAGTAATTAGATCCACTAAGTAATTGATTAAATTACAATGTTATACAAAACAAATCTTGTAATTTCTTCAGTTAAAAAAGAAATAAAGTCTAACAGGCAAAATGAAAGAATAGTGATGACTTAGTGAAAACATAAGTCTGAGGCCTGTACTATGAAGCAGAATTTGGGCTTATCCAGGTAGCGTCAGGGTTAACCCATGGTAACTTGTGCTGCAGACCTAATCTGTCTGGAGTAGGTTAGAGAGAGATCAATACATATGAAAACACAGCCTACGGAGCAATTACTTCTCTAGAAGATAGGGTCACCATTCCTAGACGATCCCTCAGACCTGTGTATCTGGACGCAACTTAGTTTCTTGACCATTTTTCTTGTTGCTGCAAACAATTTTATTGTTCTATAAGCACTAACGTATGATATAATAATAAAAGAACACCTATTTGTACTTGTGGACCTTATATTACATTTGCACATGTTTGAATTTTTGTATTTATTCTTTCCTTGCTCTCAGACTGTTAAACACCACTGGGGCTGCAGCTGCAAGAATAAAAACTAAAACGGTCTCACACAAATCTGAACATTAAATTAATAGAATAACAATAATCCATCAGATTCTCCAGTGTCTTATTGATAGAGCTGTTACTGAATGCTGTTAACTTACACTGTAGATTTTGCCCGACTTTCTTTCCTGACTTCAAACTTTCAAACAAAAGCTAAATTTTATTAATAGATCTTGTCTAGTCTTACTGACCAAAGTACTTAAAGCACACACACGTTCATAGTTTTAATACTGTACTGCTGAACAGTACTTTTCCTCTCTGACACACACACACACACACACACAGCTGATTTGTCTGAGCAGCTGTGTTGCTTTCAGCTTGTATTATGTGTTTATAAAACCAGTCGCTCTGCTCCCAGTAGATTTATCCATGTCTGTGATTTGACAAATGTTGCCAACACCACCCCTTTCATGTGAACATGCTCATAGCGACACTGATAAACCTTGGGTTCATTTATTGATAAGTTGATATGGGGCCTGTTTTGGGGTAACAAAACAAAGTAATGTTTGGCAACATATTCCAGTTGGAGGGGGCCCAGAGCAGAAAAGCTTCTTTACCAACTTCCTTAGATACGAAAGGGACAAATCTGTGAACTAATGCAAGGTAAATATAAATGCCATACCCACTCATGGCAGAGTGTGTGCGACCACTGTTGCAGAGACAGGTGAGAGCATCGCAGCGATTGTAAACCTCCAGGAGCTCTGAATATGCATTTGCCTCCAACTCCCATGACGCATCTCTGCAGGAAGCCCAGACAAAGAAATAAAAAAAGCACATAACAATTTGTCCTGGATCAACAAACAGCTTCTGTCTTCTGTGAAATTATCTGCTGTGTTGTGGGGATAAATTCATATTGTTTTATGGTTTTTATGGTTTTAAAGTGTCTCAGAAAATCATTGTTTTAGTATGTCTGGAAAAACTAAACTGAGGCATTGAAATGCTGCAGGTATAATTTAAAGTTACCTCTCAGGGATGTATATTCCCATTCTGAGCATTTCCTCCTGGAAGTTTTCCTTGTTGTTACACAGGGTACATCTGAAGAAGAACAGGCCTGCATTGTGGGCCTGACGCTGACACGCGCACACACATAACAAATTAAAATACACACACAGAAACACAAACAAGAAGTTACACATGTATTGTACTTCTTATGGAATATGGAGTGTAAATAATAAACTGGGTCTTCTTAAATATGCATTAGACTACATTAGAAAATGCAGTGCCACAAATTCAGAGAACATTTCAAAACATCTTTTCCATGAAAGAAAAGTCTAGCTGCATTTTCTGTAAACCTTTCATAAAAAATATCCACACTAAATAGCCAACCCAACATATGAAATCAGGACTCTCTCTGCACACTCACACTACCTGCACACAATCTCTGTGGAACCAGCTGGTATGGCAGGACGGACACTTGAGGATGGAGTAAGACAAAACGGGATCAATAGAGTCCAAACAGATGGAGCAGGATTGAGGCAGACTGATGTCTAATCCAGTACACAGAGACTGAGAGGGACAATGATCCGAACAGTATGATCTGGACACACAGACAGAGGGTCAGTTACTGTGTTTTGTATTTACAGTATTAGATTTTACCAGTTTTATGCAGCTGTAGCTCAGAAAGACAGTTTTGCAATTTCTCTGCAGTTTGGCACAGAAAACCTTTTAACAGGAATGAACGCTATTGGGGCTGAACTTTTAAATAAGTTTATATACTCAGTGATTGGTTGTAATTTTTTTAAATTCAGTCATAGTTTGGACATTTTTGTAATTCAGTTTCAAACTGAATTAGATTCTATTTGTGGCATGAACTGTTTTTTGTTATGGGTGCACAAAAGGAGGTGCATCCACAATTTCTTAAATTATTGATTAGGGAGCTTAAGGTTCCTGCGCAGTATCTTTGTTGTTCCTAGGACTGCGCTCTTCTGGACAGAGACCTCGGATGTGGTTCCTGGAATCTGCTGGAGCGACGCACCCAGTTTGGGGGTCACTGCCCTGAGTGTTCCGATTACCACTGTTGCCTTCACCTTCCACATCTTCTCTAGCTCTTCTCTCGGCCCTTGGTATTTCTTGAGCTTCTCGTGTTCCTTCTTCCTGATGTTACTATCACTTGAAATTGCTATATCTATCATTACAGCTATCTTCCTCTGCTTGTCCACCACTACTATGTCCAGTTGATTAGCCATCACCAGCTTGTCCATCTGTATCTGGAAGTCCCACAGGATCTTAGCTCGGTCATTCTCAACCGCCATTGGTAGCGTATCCCATTTTGACCTTGGGACTTCGAGGCCATACTCGGCACAGATGTTCCTGTATACTATGCCAGCCACTTGGTTATGGTCTTCCATGTATGCCCTGCCTGCTAGCATCTTGCACCTTGCTGTTATTTGCTGGATTGTCTCAGAGGCCCCAGCCTCTATCAATCTTGTGCTTAGAGCTTGTTCCTGTGCTGCCATGATTAGTGTCACTGTGCTGTCTTTCAGTCCTGCTTTGTCCAGCCATTGGTAGGATTTTTCGATATCAGCCACTTCTTCTATCTGCCGGTGGTACATGCCATGCAGGGGCCTGTCCTTCCATGATGGTTCCTGTTCTTGCTACTCTTCTTTCTCGGGTTTCTACTGCCTGAGATATTCACTAAGCACATGATCAGTTGTGGCCATCTTCCTGATATACTCATGGATCTTTGTTGTTTCATCTTGGATAGTGGCTGTGACACTCACTAGTCCTCGGCCTCCTTCCTTCTGCCTAGCGTACAGTCTCAGGGTGCTGGAGTTCCATGCTGGAGTGCCATGCATGGTGAGGAGCTTTCTTGTTTTGACGTTAGTGGCTTCCATCTCCTTCTTTGACCAGCTTATTATCCCAGCAGGGTATCTGCTGACGGGCAGGGCATAGGTGTTGATTGCCTGGATCTTGTTCTTCCTATTCAGCTGACTCCTCAGGACTTGCCTTACTCTCTGCAAGTATTTGGTGGTTGCAGCTCTCCTAGTGCCCTCTTCATGGTTCTCATTTGCCTGTGGGATCCCAAGGTACTTATAGCTATCCTTAATATCTGCAATGTTGCCTTCTGGTAGTGCAATCCCCTCAGTTCTGACTACCTTCCCTCTCTTTGTTACCATCCGACCACACTTCTCCAGTCCAAATGACATTCCGATGTCGTTGCTGTAGATCCTAGTGGTGTGGATCAGTGAATTGATGTCTCGTTCACTCCTGGCATACAGCTTGATGTTATCTATGTAGAGAAGGTGCCTAACGTTTGCTCAACTCAGTCGTATGCCTGACAAGAGCTTCCATGTTGTGCTGAGGTAGGTTATTGGCTGGTAGTTGGATGAAACCGGTCCCTTCTGGGAATCCTTGGGGATCAGGATGGTCCAGCTTTCAGTTAGCCATTCTGGGTGTGTCTCATCCATTAGCAGCTGGTTCATTTGTGCTGCCAGGCGCTCATGGAGTGCAGTTAGCTTCTTTAGCCAGTTGGTGTGAATCATATCAGGGCCTGGTGCTATCCAACTCTTCATACTTGAGTCTTTCTTGGATGTCTGCCACTGTAATGGTTACTTAATCCTGTTCAGGGAGGTTGCTGTGGTCTGCTCTTAGATCCACTAGCCACTGAGAATTTGTTATGTGTTGCATCCTTCTCCCATACACTCTTGCAGTATTGCTCCATCTCCAGCCTTTGTGGGGCTGTTTTCATATTGTTCCCCTGCCACTGAGAGTACACCTTGGATGGTTCAGTAGAGAACATCTGGTTTATTCTCCTGGCTTCTCTCTCTCTGGTATACATCTTCAAGCAGTTAGCCAAGGCTGTGCTTGGCAGTTTCTAAAGCCTCACGTATGGACAGCTTGTTGCACTTCTTAGGCACCCCTTTCGTCATCACACCTTTCTGCAGCTCTGATAGTCTTGACCTCTAGTCTTCTTTTCCATGAAGGGTACTGCTCCTTGTGGCTTTTGTTCATCTTATAGCCTCCAAATAATGCTGCAACTTGGTTTTGCAGAACACCAGCTTGAAGTTGCCCTATGGCACAGGCCCTATCCAGATCAGTCAAACGTGGCATGCTTGTAGCAGACACCAATCAGGCACCTCATTGTCAGCACCTGGGGTAACAGAAAGGTAGACCCACCCAGAGCTGAAACTGAGCAATACTGGAAGAATATGTTGGAGAAAGACGTGTCACACAACAACGTCAAGTGGCTGGTGGACCTAAGAGCAGACCACAGCAACCTCCCAGAACAAGAGCCAGTCAACATCACAAAGGCAGACATCCAACAACAAGTCTCCGAAACAAAGAGCCAGGCAGCACCAGGACCTGACATGATCCATACCTACTAACTGAAGAAACTAACGACTCTCCATGATCGCCTGGCAGCACAAATAAATAGGCTGCTAACAACAACTACTCATCCACACTGGCTAACACAAGATAATCCTGATCACGAAGGATCCCTACAAGTGTATGACACCATCAAACTACTGCCTCTCCACAACATGGAAACATCAGGCATCATGGCAATGACGCTGAGTAGGCACATGAGTCAATGCATGAGTGCAGCTCAGAAAGGCATTGGAAATAACACCATAGGATCAAAGCACCAGCTCCTGGGTGGACTCTAGGACCAGGCAGACCAAGCTGAGCACCGCCTGGATTGACTACAAGAAAGTCTACGACTCAATGCCCCACACATGGATACTGGATAAGCTGTATGCCAGGAGTGAGCAAGACATCGACTCACTGATCCACCTCACCGGGATCTACAGCAAGGACATCAAGATGTCATTTGGACTGGATAAGTGTGGCCAAATGGTTGCAAAAGGAGAGAAGGGGATTCAAACTGAAAGGGTGGAGCTACCAGAAGGCAGAATAACAGATATACAGAAAAGCTACAAGTACCTGGGTATCCCACAGGTCAAAGGGAACCATGACAAAGATGCATGAAGGTCAGCCACAGCCAAATACCTCCAGAAGGTAAGACAGGTGCTGAGAAGCCAGCTCCCAGAGGTTCTATGAGCAACGGAAAGAGGGAGGGCGAGGATTAGTGAGTGTTAGAACCACAATCCAGAATGAAACACAGAGCATCTGTGAATACAACAGGAAGCTGGCCCCCCAAGATGAGCTGCTCCAAGAACGCCTCAGGCAGCTGAAGACAGATGGTGATGAGGAACAAAAGCAGGAACCGCCATGGATGACCAAGCCCCTTCAGGGGATATACCATCGAGAGATAGAGGAAGTGGTTGAAATCTTACCAGTGGCTAGAAAAAGCCGGCTTAAAGGACAGCACAGAGGCTCTGCTCATTGCAGCACAAGAACAGGCTTTACGCACCAGATCCATAGAGGCAGGAGTCTACCACTGTTGACAGGATCCAAGTTGTAGACTGTGCAAAGGTGCCCTGGACACTATCCAACACATAGTAGCAGAATGCAAGCTGGGACTACGTACATCGAGAGGCACAACTAAGTGGCTGGGATAGTGTACAGGAACATCTGTGTCCCATATGGAATAGAAGTCCTCAAGTCTCAATGAAAGACACCACCAAAGGTGGTTGAGAACAACAGGGCTAAGGTCCTGTGGACTTCAAGTTCCAGACAGACAAGCAGCTCCTGGCCAATCAACCAGACATAGTGGTGGTTGACAAGGAGCAGAAGCCTGCAGTTGTGATAGATGTGGCAATCCCAGTGGAGAGCAACACCAGGAAGGAGCATGAGAAACTATAGAAGTACAGGGGCTGAAGGAACAACTGGAGAAGGTAAAGTCCAAAATGGTCCCAGTGGTAAAAGAAGCATTAGGAGCTGTAACCCCAAAACTGGAAGAGTGGCTCCAGCAGATTCCAGGCACAACATCAGAGGTCTCTGTCCAGAAGAGTGCAGTTCCGCATGGGTCACCCCAGTGTGTTTGTGTGTAAAACACAAACACACTGGGGTGACCCATGCATGATGTAAAGACACTGCAGGAGTATGCCTCTAACCAGCCCACACATACAATTAAAGAGTTTAATGTATTGTCAGCACTCACGGGAAGAGTCCGGTAAACTGGGAGACAAACATTTGCTTCCTTCCACATGGAAAGTGAACCATCTTCCTGCAGCTCCTGACATTACAGCCGACACATGCTCCCTTCTTCTTACAGCCAAAACATGTCTAAGACACATATACAGCACACAAGCAAACAGTAAACACACACAGGCCTGCACTCTTTCTCATGCAAATCACACCAACAGGTTTTACTCTTGACCAAAGGTAAAACGGTGTTGGGATCTTATTTGTATTTATTTCCTCTAAAGCTCTTAATATATTAAGATAATGATAATGAACTGCTCACCAGTCGAGCCGACCGGCGGGCCTCCTGTTTGATGTCCTCCACCAGGAAACCGAAGATGCCTTCGTCTTCCTCTCCTCGCTGATAAACTCCACAAGATGTGAGCTGAGAAAACACATGCATTTGATATTATTAAAATAAACTCTTAACAAAACCTCTTACAGGCTTTTTAATGTAAAAAAACAAAACAAAACAAAACAAAAAAAAAACAAAACACAAAAATACTTCATTGTCAGTTTATTAGTGGGACAGAACAATACAAACCAGGAACCCTCTTACTTTGTGGTGACAGTGTCGCCTCTTCTAACATTTACTTCTAAATTATTCAATTAAGTCTTAAATAACTGATTAGTTCTTATTGTCTTTACTTGTTTTATTTTTTTTTGTATTTTACTTGTATCTTGGTGTGTAAAAGTCTCCAAGACAGTAAATTTTTAATGCCATAACTGTTAGTCAATCACTTGTAAAGCGCCATGAACATTGCTTGTATGAAACGTGCAGTGTCAATAAAATGTGATTGCTTGAAGTCTGTAAAAGGCACATATTCCTGGGGTACTGCAGAAACAGAAATACCTTGCACGTTTTGTCTTACCAAGCAGAAGTAGTGGACAGACAGCTTATGTTCTTTGAGTGTGACTTTCTCCCCAAACATGGCTGGGTCATCATCACTGCACCTGCACAAAGCACAGCCTGCGCGCACATACCACACCACACACACACACGCACCTTCATTCACATGAAAATGCATTCTCAAGGGACTAAAAGTTATCGTCATACAGTGCATCTGGAAAGTATTCACAGTGCTTCACTTGTTCCACATTTTGTCATGTTACAGCCTTATTCCAAGATGGATTACATTTATTTTTCACCTCAAAATTCTACACACGATACACAATAATGACAAAGTGAAAAAAGTTTGCTTGAAATTTTTGCAAATTTATTAAAAATAAAAAACAAAAATATAACATGTACATAAGTATTCACAGCCTTTGCCATGACACTCAAAATTGAGCTCAGGTGCATCCTGTTTTCACTGATCATCTGTCAGATGTTTCTACAGCTTGATTGGAGACC
Source organism: Heterochromis multidens (assembly GCA_015108495.1). Taxonomy (NCBI): domain Eukaryota; kingdom Metazoa; phylum Chordata; class Actinopteri; order Cichliformes; family Cichlidae; genus Heterochromis; species Heterochromis multidens. Next base: position 12,812 of record VUQS01073697.1, read on the forward strand.
ACCTGTGGTAAATTCAGTTGATTGGACATGATTTGGAGAGGTAGACACTTGTCTATATAAGGTCCCATAGTTGACAGTGCATGTCAGAGGACAAACCAAACCATGAAGTCCAAGGAATTGTCTGTAGACCTCTGAGACAGGATTGTATCGAGGCACAGATCTAGGGAAGAGTACAGAAAACTTTCTGCAGCATTGAAGGTCCCAATGAGCACAGTGGTCTCCATCATCTGTAAATGGAAGAAGTTTGGAACCACCAGGACTCTTCCAAGAGCTGGCAGCCCGACCAATCTGAGTGATCGAGGTAGAAGGGCCTTTAGTCAGGGAGGTGACCAAGAACCTGATGGCCACTCTGACAGAGCTCCAGCGTTGCTCTGTGGAGAGAGGAGAACCTGCCAGAAGGACAACCATTTCTGCAGCACTCCACCAATCAGGCCTCTATGGTAGAGTGGCCAAACGAAAGCCACTCCTCAGTAAAAGTCACATGACAGCCTGCATAGAATTTGCCAAAAGGCACCTGAAGGACTCTCAGACCACGAGAAACAAAATTCTCTGGTCTGATGAAACAAAGATTGAACTCTTTGGCCTGAATGCCAAGCGTCATGTC
>VUQS01073698.1:2111-16319 GCA_015108495.1 Heterochromis multidens
AGAGGAGTCGATAGAGAGTCTACAACGCTCCTCTTGGGAAAGCAAATGTGTCTGGCACAACAAAGCATTCAGACAATGATTCTGCTTGCTAAAACTGCCGGACAGGACAGGTTAAAAAAAAAGAAAAAAAAAAAAAGGTCGATAGGAGAGAACCAGTTGAAATAAATATCATCAGTTCTTAAATTTGTTATAGTTATTAAATTTTCTGTATTTAATCACATAACAAATTTAAGAACATCAGTGGGATGGATATGAAGAATTTTTTTCTCTAATGATTAAAATTTTATTTGTAAAGAAATTTATGAAGTCATTAATAGTTAGGAATACTTGGCTGAAACAAAAACCTGAGGTTTTTCCATTGTTCCTCTATCAGTGACAAATAATAAGGTGTCCTATGTTTATGGAGGGTTTTATTTTATAGAGCAACAAATTATTTTTCCATGCCAAACTAAGATCTTCTAAATGAGTGCAACGCCATTTCCATCTGCTTTAAGGTACATGGTTGTGCGTTATAACAAGGAGTCAAGCTTGATTTGACTCTTTCTTTCAAAGGTTGTCAAGAGAGAGAACTATGGTATTGTTTGAAGAAGTCAGAAGTGGCAAAGAAGTGAGTAAGGGTGGTGCAGGATATGTATGAGGACAGTCAGACAGTGGTGAGGTAGGAGGTGGGGTGAGAGTAGGGAGCAGGTGGATGACAGCCTGGAGAGCTGAAGGTATGCTCTGGAGAGAACAGGAATGAAAGCCAATCAAAATGGGAAAAGTCTTTTTTTTTTGGTGTTAGATTTAGTACAATTTGCAGTATATTTTGTACCACAAACCTTAATAAATCACATTGGAGTGATTAATTTAACACACATAATTTCCTCTGGGACCAATAAAGTATTCTAATTCTTATTAATCAACCATAGACCCAGACAGAGTTTTAATTCGTTTGAAAGCCTGACTCTTAGCCTTGTCCACCCTAATTGGAAAACTCAAAAAACAGTTTTATTTGTTGTTATCTATCATCCACCTGGCCCTTACTCTGAGTTTCTCTCTGATTTCTCAGACTTTTTATCTGATTTAGTGCTCAGTTCAGTGTGCTTTAAAGCAGATAACTTGATTCAATTTACTTCTCTCAAAATTTACATGAGCCCACCCACCACTTTAATCACACTCTGGATCTTGTCCTGATATATGGCATAGAAACTGAACATTTAACAGTAGATCATCTTTTGTCTGATCATTTCTTAATGACATTTAGGTCCTCACTGCGTATGACTCTGGATACTGTGGCTCCTCTAAAACAGAAAGCTTCAAATCTGAGGTGCTTGACTCCCTGGTATTACTCACAAATGTGCACCTTAAAGCAAATAACCTGTAAACTGGAGAGGAAATGGCATTTCAGTAATTTATAAGATCTTTGTTTGGCTTAGAAATATAGTTTGTTGCTCTATAAAAAAAAAAAGCCCTCCATAAAGCTAGGACATCATACTATTCATCACTGATTGAAGAAAATAAGAACCCCAGGTTTCCTTTCAGCACTGTAGCCAAGCTGACAAAGAGTCAGAGCTCTGTTGAGCCAAGCATTCCTTTAACCGTAACTAGTAATGACTTCATGAATTTCTTCACAAATAAAATTTTAACCATTAGAGAAAAAATTATTCACAGCTATCCCATAGATATGTCATTAAGTACAGCAACTTTAATAACTACTGATCCAGTATTTACCTAGATTCTTTCTCTCTTATCGATCTTTCTGAGTTAACTTCAATAATCTCCAACCTTTCTTTTACATCAAAAATTCTTGAAAGAGTAGTTGTAAAACAGCTAACTGATCATCTGCAGAGGAATGGTTTATTTGAAGAGTTTCAGTCAGGTTTCAGAACTCATCACAGTACAGAAACAACATTAGTGAAGGTTACAAATGATCTTCTTATGGCCTCTGACAGTGGACTCATCTCTGTGCTTGTCCTGCTAGACCTCTGTTGATACTGTTGACCATAATATTTTATTAAAGAGATTAGAATACACTGTTGATTTTAAAGGAAATTCGCTACAATGGTTTAAATCATATCTGTCCGATAGATTCCAGTTTGTTCATGTAAATGGGGAGTCTTCTTCACACAATAAGGTTAATTATGGAGTTCCACAGGGTTCTGTGCTAGGACCAGTTCTGTTTACATTATACATGCTTCCCTTTGGCAATATTATTAGAAGGCACAGCACACCAATTAGTTAAACTGCAGGAATGTCTTAAAGACATAAAGACCTGGATGACCTCTAATTTCTTGCTTCTAAATTCAGGCAAAACTGAGGTTATTGTACCCAGTCCCAAAAAGCTTAGAAACATGGTGCTAATGAGATACCTACTCTAGATGGCATTACCTTGGAGTCTTTTCATTTTAATAACTTTTAATTTTATGGTGTCTTCCTACTGCTGTTTTATCTATACTGTGATTTTGTTGTTTAATTGTTGTAAGGTGTCCTTGAGTGTCTTGAAAGGTGCCTATAAATAAAATGTATTATTATTATCATTTATTAATATCTTATTATTATTAAAAACATCCTGTCTCAGAGTGATGCTGAAAAACAAGTTCATGCATTCATTACTAAAGTTCTGTTAAAAGCCTTCAGATGATCCAAAATGCTGCAGCAAAAGTACTGACAGGGACTAGAAAGAGAGAGCATATTTCTCCCATATTGGCTTCTCTTCATTGGCTCCCTGTTAAGTCCAGAATTGAATTTAAAATCCTTCTCTTCACATACAATGCCTTGAATAACCAGGCCCCATCATATCTTAAAGACCACAGAGTACCGTATTGTCTCAGTAGAGCTCTTCACTCTCAGATTTCAGGCTTTCTTGTGGTTCCTAGTGTCATTACCCAGTATTTTGTGGTTTTTGGTCTTTCAAGTTCTATTATTGCGTATTTTCAGTTTAGATTTTCACCTTTGTGTATTCCCTTAGTGTGTTCAGTCTTGAGCATTTATTTCTAATTATTGTTGTGTTTGTTATATTCCCTCAGTGTTTCCTCCTTTTTCCTTCTGTCAATTCCCCTATGTTTAGAGTAGTTCTGTCTACATTTCACTGTTACCATTTTGCCTCTTGTATATTGTGTTTAGTTTTACTTCCTCCCCTGCCTCATTGTGTTCATTGTCTACCACCTATGTTAATTTGCTCCAGCTGTTCCTCTAATCAGCCATTAGCCTCTTTTCCACCAGTACCTACTTGGATCGATTCAGCGCAACTCGACTTGACTTGGTTTCGGTGGTTTTCCATTACAATTTAGTACCACATCAGTCCGTTGATGTCACATTTTGGGATCACCTCGGATCACTTGGAACCCCTGCCAAGCAGGTACTAAAAAAGTACCTGGTACCAGGTATTACCACCTAATGGAAAACCCCTCACACCGTGCCGAGTCGAGTCGAGTCGAGCCGAGCCGAGCCGAGCCGAGCCGAGCCGAATAGGTACTAGTGGACAAGGGCTATTTGTGTATTTATACTCTCAGTTCTCCCTTTGCCCTTGTCCTAATGTCTGTTATCATTTCACTGTGTTTCTGTTATCATCTGCAGTATGTCTTCTATTTATATTCATGATGTTGCTTTCTGCTGCTTTTCAACTTCTGCTAAATAAATGCTTGCCTTTTTTTTAATGATTATGTTCTCCAAGTCTGCATTTTGGGTCCACATTTTTCACTCAACACATAACAACTAGAGTTTCAGGGAGTAGAATGGGAGGCAGAGCCTTCAGCTTTCAGGCCCCTCTTCTGTGGAACCAGCTCCCAGTTTGAATTCAGGAGACAGACACCCTCTCTACTTTTAAGATTAGGCTTAAAACTTTCCTTTTTGATAAAGCTTATAGTTAGGGCTGGATCAGGTGACTCTGAATCCTCCCTTAGTTGTTGATGTAAGTTGATGTATGGTTTGGAGACGGTGGCAGTTGCAGATGCTAAGATTTTTGCTAAGAATGACCAGAATGGACAGGATTAGAAATTAGTACATCAGAAAGACAGCTCAGGTTGAGCGGTTTGGAGATGGATTTAGAGAGGCAAGGCTGAGATGTACTGGACATGTGCAGAGGAGGGATAGTGGATATATTATGCAAAGGATGTTGAATATGGAGCTGCCAGGCAGGAGGAAAACAGGATGACCACAGAGAAGATTCATGGATGTAGTGAAAAGGATTGGAGTGATAGAGGATGCTAGGGATAGGGTGAGATGGAGTCAGATGATCTGCTGTGGTGACCCCTAAAGGGACCAGCTGGAAGAAGAAGATATCTAATCAACCACAATACTGAAAGTGACTAAATAAGTTTGAATTTAGTCTTTTTTTAACACAGAATGTTTCCCATTCTAAAGTGAGGTATTGCTGATAACTGCTTCAGTTGTAGTTTGACACATATTGGCCTACACAGGTTTTCTATTCTAAACTGCCCTTTTCATACTTAGTAAATCAATTATAGCACACAACAACTGCAAAAAGCAAGGGGAATGTCCATTGTGGTACACATATTGTTTCTGTTCATAATTCCTTATGTACTGGGTAGGATCAGCAGTCTTTACAAATTGCACTACAATGTAATTCATACAAAGACTTCAAGTTGTACTCACTTCTTTCAGTGTTCAGGCTGTACATCTATGTGAACGTTAAAGTGACTCACTAAGTACTTCCATACATACATCCATTAACAAAAAAATGTTTTGTGTTTTATAGTTTAGGTATGAGAAAGCTATGTCATAGTATGATGTGAAGCTGATGAAGGAAACGTAGAACAGTCATGCCTTCACACATCTGTGGACCATGTTAAAGATTACCAACGGACACCACTGGCCCAAAGGCCACACTTTGGGAAGTGTGGGTGTAGACCACCAAAGACTGGTGTGACAGTCGGCTCCTTTCATGCGTTTTTATAGACTTCATTTTTGAGAACGCAGCTTCACAAGTATGTTGAGTCGAACATGGTGAGCACATACATGGCCAGTGTCTTCAGTGTGCCATACTCTTGGGGACAAGCCACCCAAAAGGCGCTCAAGCTTTCAGCACCACGGAGATCAGTCTTCATGTCACCAGCGGCCTGGATGTCAATCAGTTCACTTTGAATAGCTGCCTCACCCAGTGGCATCACCTTCCTCACGTTAGCGGAGAATTCTCCACCTGGGCTGATAGTGGATGGGTCACGCACGAATGCAATGACATCCCTGGAAATGGCAAAGTCATCAAATCTGGCAGAGAAATTTTCCCTCAGCTGTGTGATAAATTTTTTCATCTTCTCTGTGACCTTGCTGTCACCCACGGTCTTAAGAGTGCTGAAGTGTAGCAGCCTCCCCGACAACAAATCTGTGTGGAAAAGATCAAGTTTGTTTCCAAAGGCATTGAGTTTTTCCACTATGTCCACCACGGTTTTTTCTTTCCCCTGTAGTTGCAGATTTAGTGCGTTCAAATGGGAAAATATGTCTGTTAAAAATGCAACGTTGCACATGTATTCTCGGTCTCACATGATGCGCAGGTGGTCAGCTGCCACTTTTGATTGACTTTGCATAAAAAAATCCACAACTTGATCCCTGAATTCAACAAAACACTCCAATGCTTTGCCCTTACTAAGCCAGTGCACGTCGTTGTGGAATAAGAAGTCATCATGATCAGATTCAGATTCCTGCACAAATTTTCGGAACAAACGGTGCTGTGTGCTTGAATTCCACCTGATGAAGTTAATTATTTTCATTGTTTTGTCCATAACCTCTCTAAGATCGCCACTTAATTTTGCACACAGCACGCTTTGGTGAATGAGACAGTGAAGTGTGTTAATGTTAGGATGAACATTCTTAATTCTGCTCACTACTCCCCTGTTTCAGCCAATCATGGCAGGAGCACCATCTGTGACAACTAGATTGACTTTTTCAAATGACAATCCATGCTTCTGAAATAGCTCCTCCAGCTTACCAAAGATAATAGCACCAGTGGTTATGCCCTCCAGTGGAATCAAGGCCAGCAGTTCTTCTTTGAAATCTTTGTCATCAAAATATCTGATGAAAAAACACATGACAATACTGACATTTGGGAAATGTCAGTATTGTCGGTGGACTCATCAATAGCCAGCAATAGGTATCTGGTTTCTTTGATCTCATCAATTACAAGTCGCTGGACATCTTCTGCCAAACCATGGATACAACGACAGTTTTGGCAGACAGAGGTATCTGTTTAACAGATGCAATTATCCTGTCTATAGATTTGTCAGTGGCAAGTTCCTCCAGAACAGCCACCATGCACTCCTTAAAAACCTCAGCATTGGTAAATGGGTTGCTATGCTTGGAGAGTACCCAGGCAGTCTGCAGAGACGCACTTGTTGCCCTCTCTTGTTCAGTTGAAGTTTGGTTAATAATTCCACTAGCATGGGAGTATTGTGATATCAAAGCAGCAATTTTTCTCTGACAGGCCTCTGACTGTTCAGGATATGACTCCTTGAAACTTACATGCTTTGTGTTGTGGTGACGCCTCAGATTATATTCTTTAGTGACAGCAACAGTTTCATTGCAAATAAGGCACACAGGTAAAGCATTTCTAAAAGTTGGCACGATGAATAGATACTTATCAGTCCATTCTTCATTAGAGCTGCGGTTTTCTGCATCAACTTTCCGCTTAAGGCTCTTCAAGAGTGCCATTTTTCATACTTGAAATATATTCAGAAGGCCTTTCTCCTGCCCGTATTCTCCACAAACTACAACACTGCATGTGACAGTGATGGATAGCTTGATAGCCTCACAAATATGAACCCTAAAAATCACAATCACCCCCTAGTGGCTTGCTGCAGTACATGCAGGTAATACGAGTATGTTAAAACTGACAAAGGCTAAAAAATAGCATAAATTTGGAAGGACGTTAGTCTTCATATTTCATTCTATTAGTTTTTTCTCCATAATTCCAGGATATGCTATCAGTGGGCTATGAGCTTCATGGAAATTATACAGCATTTTGATGTGCCTGTATGAAAACCAATCTTACATTAACCTCACAACTATGAAACCCTGTGAAATTTTGAATATATTAGCAAAGAATCTTAACTCTCTCTCTCTCTCTCTGTGTGTGTGTGTGTGTGTGTGTGTGTGTTTTTTTAAGGTCTATGAGGTCAAGCAGTCAAACAGTATTGTGGAGAAGATCAGTACTCTGATTAGTAAAATTCTGGAGCCCCTCCACCCACATGTTGAGGAGCATCAACCCAAGAACATCAAACACCTGTCACATACTTTCTCTAGGGAAAAACAACACCTGTAAGTACATGTTTTTTTAATAGTTGGAAAAGAGTTGGACCCCTATACTCTAGCATAAATGTCAACAATGTGGGGTGTTTTTATGCTCAAGAATGTGCCAACAGGTCTTATCAGATTTTTTTCTGAACTTTCTTTTTTTTAAACCAACTTCAGTAGGTGTTGTCTCTTTCTTTTTCAGCAGCTTTCTTCTGCTGTGTGTGCCAGTTCAGGTTAGGTTAAGCCTAAAACCTTTAGGTTTTTTAATTAATACACACTGTAAAAATGCTTTTTTGCTAGTAAAACGTCAGACATTTAAATGTGAGACCAGAACATAACAGTGAAAAAAATGAGATTGACTTTACACTGGAAAAAGGGGAGATGGTGGCCTGTTCAATTTATACAAATTCAGTTAGTTAGTGAATTGAAGGACTTATTAAATCAATGACCTGTTAAAAATAATTTATTTGAACACATACCAAAAAATGTTTCATTGATGGTTTGTAAATCATTTAATCCTAAATTCATTTAATATGTACAAAATACTTCATAGATATATACATATATTTGCATAAACCAATCACTTATGCACATTATTTAATAATGTAAGAAATGCAACCTTATTAAGTTTTTATCAGAAATATTGTTTGTCAATTATAGTCTACTCTGCAATAAAGGGGGGTGAACATTCAGAAAATATTTAAATGTTAAAAAGTGTACATACTTTTGTGTTTGTTGTGTGCTTGTGCATGTGTGTGCACTATGTATGTGCGCTTGTGTGTACGTGAGACTGTATCAGTATGATCTCTCCCTGGTGAAGGACAGAACAAAAGAATGCAATGTCCAGCAGGACCAACCAAACCAGAACCATATAATGTATGTGCCCTGCTTGATCTTTGCCTGACCACTTATTTCTATTTTACGTGTATTGACAGATTTGACCTCTCAGACAAGGATTACTTCTTTGACAGCAAAACCAGGAGCTCAATAGTAAGTCCAAGTTTGTGTGTCAACAGTACCAAAATACGACTGCATTTTTTAGCTTTCACATTTTTTCTGGCACTCATCCTGTGCACAAGAAACCAACCAATATTAACTAAAGTAATTTTATTGCTATTGTCCATATGAAATGCACTTTTCAAACGTTGATATTGTAGGTTGGAAGTATGTGAAATTCTAGGCTAATACCATCAACCCAATTTGTCTGACTCACCTGATTTAGGCAACCAACAGTTGGTTGAATATTTTACACAGCATACAACTTTCTTCCACTAGCCATGTTGTACAATTTTTAAAAAATCCCATTCTCTAGGGAAAACATGATTAACCTTGTAGCTACAGGTTATGTATGAAAATGGAAAGTTCTGACAAAGTTTTGCAGCAAGCAACAGGGCAGACCTGTCAGTTCTTTTTGTGACATTTTTGTAGGATTTCAACAAATGTGTAACAGAACACAAAATCCTCAAAAAGGTGTAGAAGAACCCAAGACAATCATCTAGAATGTGTTATTATCTCTTGGGAAGAATTGTAAAACCACAAGCTAAGCACAACCTGGCAACTGTTCGTTGTCAATGATGAGGGGTGGAACTAGCATCCATTTTGTTCTCTAATGTGGACATAAATAACCATTAATGTTGCTACCATTGCAGATTTGATCTTTGCTGTATAATTTTATCATTGTGTGGAATATTAAAATATACAGGTTGATATTCTCCATGACATTCTATTTTTAATTCCCTTTCAGGTTTTTGAAATACTAAAACGAACAAAATGCAAGGCCAAGTACAGCATGGGTAAGTCTATTTTTTTTTTTCACTGCTTGATAAATATTAAAAATCTGACTACTATTAGTAATTTGCTTACAAATCATAATTTAGTTTTCTGTCATCTGCTTGCAATTTGAATAAATTTAAGACAGTTGGCTTGATTTAGAACTCAACACAGCTTTATTACCTATGCAAAAACTAAAAATGTCAATGTTCTTTTTAACTGGGAAAACATGGGATTTAAAATATGGAGAATACTGTTCTGTCTCCTGATTGGAGCACTGGTGTAAATACGCAATGTACACTATATTGCCAAAAGTATTCACTCGTCTGCCTTCACATGCATATGAACTTGAGTGACATCCCATTTTTAATCCATAGGGTTTAATATGATGTTACACTCTTTACAGTTAAACCAGGTTCAACTCTTCTGGGAAGGCTTTCCATGAGGTTTAAGAGCGTTTATGGGAATTTCTGACCATTCTTCTGGAAGCACATTTGTGAGGTCAGACACTGATGTTGGGCGAGAAGGCCTGGCTCACAGTCTCCGCTCTAATTCATCCAAAAGGTGTTCTATTGGGTTGACGTCAGGACTCTGTGCAGGCCAGTCAAGTTCTTCCATACCAAACTTGCTCATTGATGTCTTTATGGACCTTGCTTTGTGTACTGGTGCGCAACCGTGTTGGAACAGGAAGGGGCCATCCCTAAACTGTCAACAAAGTTGGAAGCATGAAATTGTCCAAAATGTCTTGGTATGCTGAAACATTAAGAGTTCCTTTCACCAGAAATAAGGGGCCGAGCCCAACTCCTGAAAAACAGCCCCACACCATAATCCCCCCTCCACCAAACTTTACATTTGGTAAATGCAGTCAGATGAGGAGCGTTCTCCTGGCAACCGCCAAACTCAGAGTCATCCATCAGATTGCCAGATGGAGAAGCATGATTTGTCACAACACAGAACACATCTCCACCGCTCTAGAGTCCAGTGGTGGTGTGCTTTACACCACTGTATCCAACGCTTTCAATTGCACTTGGTGAGGTAAGGCTCGGATGCAACTGCTCAGCCATGGAAACCCATTCCATGAAGCTCTCTACGCACTGTTTTTGAGCTAATCTGAAGGCCACATAAAGTTTGGAGGTCTGTAGCTATTGACTCTGCAGAAAGCTGGGGGCCTCTGCGCACTATGGGCCGCAGCATCCACTGACCCTGCTCTGTGATTTTACATGGCCTACCACTTCATGGCTGAGTTGCTGTCGTTCCCAATCGCTTCCACTTTATTATAATATCACTAACAGCTGACTGTGATATATTTAGTAGTGAGAAAATTTCACGACAGGACTTGTTGCACAGGTGGCATCCTATCATGGTACTACGCTGGAATTCACCGACCTTTAACAAATGTTTGTAGAAGCAGTCTGCATGCCTAGGTGCTGGATTTTATACACCTGTGGCCACAGAAGTGATTGGAACACCTGAATTCAATAATCTGGATGGGTGAGTGAATACTTTTGACAAGATAGTGTACTTAGGGCACTGTTGCAGTCTGTTGCATGGAGGATGTTGGGCACTGGAAGAATGACCAGCATCCTTTACAGAATTTTAGGTCTGAAAATATTTACTTAGTCATTTTACACTCCACTGATTAAAATCACTTTTTCTGAATAGTTTTGATGGTGGGGAGGCATGCTGGGAAATGTATTACTTGTACTTCCTGACCAACTCTGTCATTTGTGCAAAATCCCCACGAACCAGTTGACGTCAACTATGCAACGATTTGTTTTTCAGGGAGTCTCTCACAGAGTAGTTAGTTGGCACAGCAATATTTTAAATTATGTTTAACAAGCCAAAGCAAACAAGGTGGTGCTCAAAAGAGGAAAGAGAGCAGAGAGCAGGAGGAGTATACTGCCAGGATTTTGGATTTTAGCAGTGTTGTCAGTGACAATGGGACACCACTGAAGGCTTCGTCGGAGGCAGATGATGGCGACAGAGACTCTATGGTGGCATGGCTGGAGGCCAACAACAACGAAGAAGACCTTCTGGCGGCCGGGACGGAAGCCGACGATGGTGACCCACAGAAGTCTTGGCTGGAGGCTGACGTCGGTGGAGGTGATGGCACTCCTCTGGTGGTTTGGTTAGGGGTGACAGTGACGAGGACGTTCTGGTAGCTTAGCTGGAAGCCGATGTCGGCAGCAAAGGCAAAAATTCTCTGGTAACTTCGCAGATGGTCTATAGCGGAGGCCAAGTCCCTTGGCCTCAGGCGGCGCAGGACCCACTGTCTCTGCCTCGGGTTCAGGTTGGTCTGGGCCTACGGACTCGGGATCAGATTCCCAAGGACAAAACTCCCAAACACAAACTAAGCAACATAGTGTATGCTGTACAGTGCAGTGAAGAGTGCTCAGACCTCTACATTCCAGAAACCAAACAGCCACTCCATAAACGCATGGCACAACACAGAAGAGCCACCTCGACAGGACAAGACTTAGTGTGACCTGCACCTAAAGGATAAAGGACACTCTTTCGAGGATGTCAGTGTTCACATTTTGGACCAAGAGGACAGATAGTTTGAAAGAGGGGTAAAAGAGGCCATCTATGTCCACTGTAAACAACCATCGTTGAACAGAGGTGGTGGCTTACGACACCAACTGTCAGCCACATACAATGCAGTCTTGAGATCCCTTCCTAGGCCAATTGTCAGTGTATTGACATTTTCGTCAACAAATAAAAACAAGATGAAAATATTCGGGAGAGACAAGATCCAATCAGAACTAATTAAGTTATGTAGAAAGGCGGGACAAGTTTGGAAGTGATCCAATCAGAAGTATTGTCCTTGTGCAGTAAGGTTAGATGGGCACATTTGATCTGCCCCCAGGAAACAGTACAACTTTTTTGCTTTGTTTTGGGAAACAGTACAGCTAGCTCACATGCTCTCTGTTTCTCATGAAAATGTGACAAAATGTCAAAGCTTGGGAGGAAGAAAAGAGTAGACATATGGACACATTTCCCATTTGATATCAAGGAAAAAGAGATGCTTTGTAATCCATGTGGAGCAACTCTCCCTGATAAAAACTTGACAAACTTTTACAGTTTATATTTTAGTCAACTGAATCAACTTTAGATTTAGTCTACTATAATCTTATGATATTTAGTCGACTAAAACTAGACTAAAACTAAAAATTTAGATGCATAAATTATGACTAAAACTAAATGACATTTTAGTCAAAAGACTATGACTAAAGCTAAATCAAAATTTGCTGTCAAAATTAACACCGCTCCAGAGAAAGCTAATTTCCTCCGCTTGTAACTACCCAAAGATCGTGACCATAGGTGAAGGCAGGGACATAAATCAACTGGTAAATTAAATTCAATTTTATTTATATAGTGCTGAATCACAACAACAGTTGCCTCAAGGTGCTTTTTATTTTAAGGTAAAAACCGTGCAATAATACAGAGAAAACCCCAACAATCAGAGAACCCCGTATGAGCAAGCACTTGGTGACAATGGGAAGGAAAAACCCCTTTTAACAGGAAGAAACCTTGAGAACCAGTTTCAGGGAGGGGCAGCCATCTGCCACGACAGGATGGTGGTGAGGGAAGAAAAAACAGGACAAAAGACACACTGTGGAAGAGAGCCAAAGTTTAATAATAACTAATGCTTAAGTGCAGAGTGGTGTATAAATACATAGAGGGAGAAAAAAGGTGAGTGAAGAAGAAACACTGGGAAGGCCCCAGTAGCCTAGGCCTATTGGAGTGTAACTAAGGGAGGATTCAGGGTCACCTGATCCAGCACTAACTATAGGCTTTATTAAAAAGGAAAGTTTTAAACCTAATCTTAAAAGTAGAGAGGGTGTCTGTCTCCCGAATCCAAACTGGGAGCTGGTTCCACAGAAGAGGGGCCTGAAAGCTGAAGGCTCTGCCTCCCATTGTACTTTTAAATATCCTAGGAACCAAACCACAGGTAAGCCAGCAGCCTGAGAGCGAAGTGCTCTACTGGGGTGATATGGTGCTATGAGGTCCTTCAGACAAAATGGGGCCTGATTATTCAAGACCTTGTATGTTTGTACCATTCACAGGATTTAAAATTTGATTCTGGATTTAACAGGGAGCCAATGAATAGAAACGTATGACGGAAATATGCTCTCTGGTTGTAGTCCCTGTCAGTACTCTCGCTGCAGGATTTTGGATCAACTAAAGGCTTTTAAGGACGTTTTTAGGACAACCTGATAATAATGAATTACAGTAGTCCAGCCTAGAAGCAAAAAATGCATGAACTAATTTTTCAGCATCATTCTGAGACAGAATGTTTCTAATTTTAGAGATATTGCGCAAATGCAAGAAAGCAGTCCTACAGATTTGTTTAATATGTGCATTGAAGGACATATCCTGATCAAAAATGACTCCAAGATTTCTCACAGTGTTACTGGAGGACAAGGTAATGCCATCCAGAGTAAGTATCTGGTTAAACACCATGTTTCTAAGATTTTTAGGGCCGAGTACAATAACCTCAGTTTTATTATTATTATTTTAATTTAGCAGGAAATTAGAGGTCATCCAGGTCTTTATATCTTTAAGACATTCATGTAGTTTAACTAATTGGTGTGTGTTATCTGGCTTCATGGATAGATAAAGCTGGGTATCATCTGCATAGCAATGAAAATGTATGCTATGCCTTCAAACAATACTGCCTAAAAGAAGCGTGAATTGGTCCCAGCACAGAACCTCTTTTTCAACTCCATAATTAACCTTAGTGTGTGAGGTAGACTCCCCATTTACATGAACAAATATAGATATAGATCTATTAGATGGATATGATTCAAACCACTCCAGTGCAGTACCTTTAATACCAACAGCAAGCTCTAATCTCTGTAATAAAATATTATGTCAGCAGTACTGAACGCTGCACTGAGGTGTAACAGGACAAGCACAGAAATGAGTCCACTGTCAGAGGCCATAAGAAGATCATTTGTAACTCTCACTAATGCTTTTTCTGTCATGATTCTGAATCCTGACTGAACCTCTTCAAATAAACCATTCCTCTGTAGATGATCAGTTAGCTGTTTTACAACTACTCTTTCAAGAATTTTTGATATAAAAGGAAGGTTGGAGATTGGCCTATAATAAGCTAAGACAGCTGGGTGAAGTGAAGGCTTTTTAAGTAATGGTTTAATTACAGCTCTGACTCTTTATCAACCTGGTGACAGTGCTGAAGAGAAACCTGGG
>VUQS01073702.1:0-13829 GCA_015108495.1 Heterochromis multidens
GAGAAAAAAAGACAAAGAAAAAGGAACGGGGGAGAAAATGTAATATAAGGAAAGAGCACAAATAGATAAGCGCAATGGATCATCAACTGCTGCACCTGCAAAAAAAAAAAAAGAAAAACAAACAAACAGCACCTGGAAGAGAAAAATGTGAAAAGCACAGATACACAAAATACAGAGATACACAAATCTTGTTGGGTGTGTGTGTGTGTGTGTGTGTGCGCGCGCGTGTGTGTCTGCGCGCGTGTGTGTCTGTCACAAAATGTACTTGATAATGAGGGTGAGAAGCCACAATAATGCCCCCCAGGAGCCAGAGGCAGACAGAGAAAGATCCAGGAGATCTGGGCCATCTGCAGCCCCCAAAAGTACCAAAGACCCAAGGCCACACATCCCGACGACAACTGTGTGCCCTCCCCAGCAGGAGAAAGAGGGAAGCCGCAGATGGAGTGCCCACAGCCAAGGGCTGAGAGTCCCAGAGAACCAGAGATAACAGGCAACCGACCCCGCCAGAGGCCAGCCACCCCAGCACGAGCTGAGAACAGGGCCCCAGGTGCCCGAGAACCGCCCGACACCCGGCAGAGCCTCCCCCTACGCCAAAGAGACCCGAGCCATCAGACCACCACCCCCAAGGGAGCGGTTCAACAGCCACGCCAGAACATCCAGCCATGCGCCCCAGAACCAACAACCACCCGCATCCCAGGGAGGAGCAGCAACATCCAGTGGGGAGTGGTAGGGAGGGGCAGCCCCCACTCTCCATGACCATGTCCCAAAGGGCCATTCACTCACTCAAACATACCCACCCGCTGACGACATAAAGACACACATACACACACAGACCCCCCTCTGAAGCCCGGGTGAGCAGACTCCCCCCAGACCCCAAACCACCAGTGGACCCTCGCCCCAGGCAGGGCATACAAAACAGGGGTCTAGGAAGACCCACCTACTCCCCCCCACACACACACTCAGTGTTGAAGGTGATATGTTGGGTGCGTGTGTTGGTGTGTGTATAAAGTATAGAGGATGAGTATGACTGTATGAAAACTATAGTGCTATTAAAACTGGGGGGGACTGATGTGCCCTGATCACTTGACGACTGGTCAGCAGCGCTCATCAAATGAGGGTGTTTTTGGAAGCAGCATTCATTTTCTTTAATGGAGTGACTTGAAATGCCAGGTGCAGGATACTGCAAGAAACTACTGTTTACCAGCCAGTGCTTCCTCTTCTAAAACATGGGTCACACTCATGTACAAGGCACACAAAACACAAGCCAGTGTGGGAACACACTGCCTTTTCTTTCTGTGTATTTTTAATTTAATGTTATTGTTTTTCCAGAGTACAATGTCCATCCCAACTTAGACATCATCCCAATAAAGAAACGGGGGACGGAGAGAATCATAAAGGTTGCAATGAGCAATGAGTGACCTTAATTCCCTCAATGCAAATGCAAAACAGCACAGTTTACTTATACTACACTCCACTACACAAGCTACCTGACGCTATGGTCAGCCAAGTAAAAGGTCTAAACAAGTACACTTTCCTGTCATTTAGCAGTGATCTCTCTAGCATTAAACAATTATGGTTTTGAATTTATTTTTATTAATCCTAAAGTAATGCAGTGTTCCATAATTTATTTATGTGAACACTAAGAATATTCCCATTGGTCTAATATTATCATATGTAAGATTGTACATATACTGTGCCACCTAACAATACTGTGGTACCTACATATACTTTGTCAGTGCATTGAACAAAGTTTTATGAAATAAAATAAATTTTATCCTAAATAAGTTTATAAGTTTTATCATATCACTGGAGAGAAATCTGTAGGCAGTACCTACTGAACTAAATATGGTGGAGAAGCAATTTTTCTCTGCTAATCAATTCATTACATCAAACTCTGCAAGTCCAGAAAATGAGCTGTTGGACAGAAAGACATCAAATGAGTGGTAAGTATTTTGGTTCTAATATATTACTAATCTTCAGTGTTATTTATGTTAATCATGCTGAACTTTAAATATACTTTAGGCCAACCTGTTTTACTTCTCATTTGATTTGTGCTTTGGCTCGGGAAAATTGTTTCTTTAATTCAATTCAATTCAATTTTATTTATATAGCGCCAAATCACAACAAACTTTACTGATATTTTCCTGTCTTTTGTTATTAGACTTGCGATATGACTGCACTATGCTGTTGTCCTCAGAGGTATTCCAGTACTACTTGGTGTTGACTCCAGTAAATTCTACAAGACATGCTGTGTAAGTAAATACAAACAACAACAGTTTGGTCTGCATTTCTTGAAAGATCGTATCCCACAAACTTAGTGTAGAGGTGCCACACTGTCTGTAAGTTTTTGAACAGGGAAATTTGTTTTGTGCCCAAATTATTCTGCAGATCATCTAATAGGTATATAAAAACCTTATAATTAAAATAAATTAATGAATTCATTTTGTAGAGAAAAGGCATTCGCAGTGAAAAGTTAGTGGCCATGTTTAAGAATGCACAGCCCTTTTTTAAAATATGCTTTCATGGCATTATTGTTTTGGGCGGCGGTCAGGAGCGGAGGCCCTGGACTTCCAATCCCCCCAGCTGGCTATTGGGACATGGAACGTCAACTCTCTGGTGGGGAAAGTGCCTGAGCTAGTGTATAGGTGGGGTGCTGCTGACCTCAACTGAGGATATAGTTGGGCGGTGGAAGGAATACTTTGAGGACCTCCTGAATCCCACTGACATGCCTTCTGTATAGGAAGCAGAGTCTGGGAACAAGGGAGACGACTCGCCCATCACTGGGGGTGAGGTCACTGAGGGAGTTAAACAGCTCCTTGGTGGCCGGGCCCCTGGGGTGGATGAGGTTCGCCCTGAGTTTCTGAAGGCTCTGGATGTTGTAGGGCTGTCTTGGTTGACACACCTCTGCAACATTCCGTGGAGATCTGGGGTGGTGCCTCTGGATTGGCAGACTGGGGTGGTGATTCCTGTCTTTAAGAAGGGGGACCGGAGTGTGTGCTCCAACTACAAGGGGATCACACTCCTCAGCCTCCCTGGGAAGGTCTATGCCAGGGTACTGGAAGAGAGACTTTGTTCGTTAGTCGAACCTCGGATACAGGAGGAACAATGCAGTTTTTGTCCTTGTCTTAGAACACTGAACTGGATCTTTATCCTCTCAAGGACATTTGAGAGTGTGTGGAAGTTTGCCCAACCAGTCTGCATGCAACTGGAGAAGCCATTCAACTGCGTCCCTCGGAGTGTCCTGTGGGGGGTGTTTCAGGAGTATGGCGTGTCTGGTGTCTCATTTCCGGTGGGTGTTGGACTTCACCAGGGCTGCCCTTTGTCACTGATTCTGTTCATAATTTTTATGGACATAATTTTTAGGCATAGCCAGGTGGCAGCAGGCTTCCACTTTGGTGGCCTCAGAATTTCATCTCTGCTTTTTGCAGATGATGTGGTTCTGTTGGCTTCATAAGGAGTTGGCCTCCAGCTCGCACTGTAGCAGTTCACAGCTGAGTGTGAAGCAGCGGGAATGAAAATCAGCACCTCCAAATCTGTGGCCATGGTCCTCAGCCAGAAAAGAGTGGAGTGCCCACTAGGGGTCAGGGATGAGTCGCTGCCCCAAGTGAAGGAGTTTAAGTATCTTGGGTTATTGTTCACGAGTGAGGGGAGCGAGAGATTGGCAGATAGATTGGGGCTGTGGCTGCAGTGATGTGGACGCTGTACTGGTCCGTCGTGGTGAAGAGAGAGCTGAGCGTGAAAGTGAAGCTCTCAATTTACTGGTCAATCTACGTCCCTACCCTCACCTATGGTCATAAGCTTTGGGTAGTGACCGAAAGAACAAGATCGCAGGCTTTATCTGAAGGGTGGCTGACTTCTCCCTTAGAGACAGGGTGAGAAGTTTAGCCATTCGAGAGGGGCTCAGAATGCTGCTGCTCCTCTGCATCGAAAAGAGCCAGTTGAGGTGGTTTGGGCATCTGACCAGGATGCCTCCTGGATGCCTCCAGGGTGAGGCGTTCCAGGCATGTCCCACTGGGAGGAGGCCCCATAGCAGATCCAGGACACACTGGAGCGATTACATCTCTCGGCTGGACTGGGAATGCCTCAGCGTTCTCCTGGATAAGCTGGAGGAGGTGGTTGGGGAGAGGGAGGTCTGGGGTTCGTTCCTTAGGGTGCTGACCCCATGACCCAGCCCCAGATAAGTGGAAGAAAATGGACGGGTAGATGGAAGGATGCCATTATTGTTTGTTTATATTACATTTAAAGTATTTTTTGGCAACAGTGTAATAATGCAGCTTGATTGATATCTTGAGGTCTGTTCTATAGCAAATGCAAAAAAAATGTTTTAAGAAGAGCAAATATAACTTGGTGTTCTAAAGAATATGACTGTTTCCTTGCAGGACACCAGGAAAGCTGAGCCCTCCCTCACAGATGGTGTGCTGACTGTTTCAGTGAAGATGGTCACCTGCAGGGTTCGAGGTCATTGCATCTCCAACCCACTTTGACTGCCACTGTACTTAAGGGAAGTTGGGACAATATTAAAGACTTGCTTCAGGCAATTGCATTTGGATCACCTAAACCCATTACAGTCATTTAGGCAGTAAAGCTTGGACTGGGAAACAAACCATCCTTAAAAATATTGCAGCATACCAGCTTCTGTGTTTGAATCCAAAACAAATGTGTTGTTTGAGCTAGAGACTGCACTTGAGGCTGAACAATAAATAAGTTTTATATTGATCATATCAGTAATGTAACTTGCAATACAAACTTATAGGAACCTTAAACTTAGTCTCAATATTATTAAATCTGAGATTTTGATTTATTGTAAGGTTATTAAACTTGAATTGTGTAACAAATATAAAATTTAAATTTGAATATTTAAAGTATTATTAAATAACACCAGCTATAGTGGCAATATACTTGTTTATTGTTCAGCAGCACAGTGTCAGTATGTTGACTGAAATACTTTTTTACATTTGAAAATAAAAGTTGGGCTGATTTAACTGCATTACAAGAAGTGTTTTTAATGATTATTTTTTAATCATACTTACATACAGTGTTTAAGTGTTATTGTACCAGAAATCTCTTAAGTTCAAGGATGATAAAACGTAATGTGATTAAGTTGCATTCAATTTGTAACAAGCAAAAATAAAAATAGTAAGTTACCACAAATTATGTATTTTAATGTAGTTGAACTTAAAATGTTTTGTCAGTGGAACTAATTCATTTAGTATTGCTCGCTTGGAAAAATCACATTTTTCTTAGTACTGAGTACTGAGTACTCAGTACTCTGAGTACTCGCAATGAATAAGTTGCCCTAACTTAACCACCTTAAGTAAGCTGTGCTTAGTTTTTCTAAGGCAACAAGTTTGCATAATTTTAAGTTCTGGGAACTAATTACATTTTACAGAGTTCAAAATTTTAACATCACTCAAGTTTCTTTTTTATAATGTTAGCTACATCCATCCAGAACATTCTTGAATCTGTAAAGTGAAAAAATATATGAGAGATACTTTCTAGCTCTAGAAGTCACACTTAGGATCATTATCAATTTTAAATTGTCCTACTAAAAGTCTCACTGGGTATACAGTATTCTAATGATACAGTATTCTTTTTTCTGTTCTCTTACCACTATATATTGTTAAATTAGGAAACCAGAAACATCGAGACAAAGGACTTCTTTAAAAATCAGATTTATTCCTCTAGGTGAAGTTGTAGAGTACTTTGTCTAATTCCTTAATAGTTTTCTGTGGAATTTCAAGTGACAATGCAATGTACGGATCTGGATATTTCCTTTAGATAACAACAGCCATACAAAATTAAGTTTCTCATCAGCATGAGATTAAAACCAACCCTTTCACCAGCACAAGATGGCAGCACCCATTCTTGCAATACTTTGGCTTTAGCTTAACTTTTCTACAGTGGGAACTTGTCCATACTTTGTATATTACAGGGATGTAAGTTACTGCGTGTTGCCAATATACAACTTTGTCCAAAGAGTTTTTGGACTGTAAGTGATGCTTGCCAATAAATGTGACTGTCAGCACTTCTTGGACTTCTTTTGTCTTCAAGTAGTTGGAGTGTTGTCATCTCTGATATTCCTTTCTCTGTTTATTTTTCTGATTTTATGTTCACCAAATGGATTTACCCATGACTTTCATCATGTTGTACCTGATGAATGTCAGTCGAAATACTGTGACTTCCACATAAGCGAGACAGTATGTGGAAGCTATATTAAACTTTTCCTCTGTCGCCCATTCAGGTGTGCAGAGATTTTTGAATTAATAAACTTGGAGTGTAAACCTTACATGATCTGTCCTAATTCATTTTGAAGATTTTAAATAAGATGATAGGTGATGTGTTGCTGAATTAGGTTTTTGTGAAATGCCTTGCAAAACAAATTATTTAAAGTTGCATGGAAATACTAGGCAGTTGTGTTTCAGTTTAGTGCAGGCTAAACTAATTAGTTTTCAGTACTGTGGTGATGTTTAAAGTAATGCACTATGTTGGACTAAAGAATGCCTCATGGTCAGTGTCAGGTTACGTCAAAGGTAGCAGACATCAGTTTATATTTAAGGTGATAATTTACTCACCTAATTCTACCTTTTATACCAGCTTTATAGTGTCTAGGGATTGGAAATTGCTATGTGTTTAGTAAAACATCTGCTTATCTTGTTGAATTCAGTTGGCTAAATCCACAATGAGCATTGAATTCTGGAGTGGCAGCCTGTACACAAAGAAAAATCTACTGGACCTTTATAAAACAAATTATTATTATTATTATTATTATTTATTTCTAATAATAATAATAATAATAATAATGACTTAAAACCTTTTGCCCCAAAATAAGATTTTTAACAGCGTTTTCCTCTGAAAATTAGACCGCTGTCATTTTTGTTTTTAAAGAATTCTTCCACAGATTTAAATTCAAGATGCCTTAAGTGCCATATTTCTTATATCTCTGTTATAAACACATTAAGAAGATAGCTTCAAATTTTTTTAAGTGCCATGAATGAGTGGGATTGAGCTATCTTCTCCATTCGTATCTTGTGGTGACTAACTCCTAGGCCGCATGACGTCACCTCAGCGCCTGAGTGAGCGTGAGCCGCTCCCCATTCCTGAGCAGGTGCAGGTGATTGCTACCTACCTGCACAGTGAGCCCGGTCCTCTACCAGGAAACCCCGCACTTAAAGTACCGCTCCCTTCCCCTCACACTGCTCTTTGATAGCTGGGTGTGTGTTCAGGTCAAAGACCGCTACTGTCCCAAACTGGGATGAATAAAATGACTTTGTATTTAATGGGATGTGGATCATAAGAACAGGAGAAGGGCTTCTCTAAACTATTTCCTTGTTTATTCCTGACACTAACAATGACTGACCGTGATTGACGACAATGGAGATCCAGAAGAAGTTTTCTTCCTGCTGGGACAGTTTTTTGGGGTGTTTTAAAAAAGGGAGCCCGTCTGGAGACGAGACCGACCATGGGGGAAAACCTTCGACGGTTTTTAAAAACCCCGGCGCCACTGAGACAGAAGAACCGAACTTACATTTAACAAGAAATTTACCGCCGCCGCCACCAACGCCGACAGCCGGGGAGTATTACATCGCCCTGTATGATTACTCTGGTCGCACCGAGGAGGACCTTAGCTTCAACACCGGGGATACTTTAGAGGCGCTGGACAAAAGTGCCGGTGATTGGTGGTACGCGAAAGCGCTCACTGGGGTTTCAGCCTCCAAAAAAGGATACATCCCCGCTAATTATGTGGCACCTGTGGAGAGCATTCACGCAGAACCGTAAGTATAGCTGCTGTATGAAGTGTCATGTGAAAATAATAAAAGAACAGACATAAACATAGACCCAGTTTGTATCCATATCATATATCTTTGATGGATAACTGTTCCTGATGGAGCAATATTTCTGGAGACTAATTGAAGAAATTACATAAAAGCTTATCAAAGAGAGTTCAGGCTTTGTTGAAGAATAAATGTGGTCATACCAAATACTGAATTTGAATCTTATTAGAATTCTACAAACTGTTGCCTTGTGTGTGTGTAGAATGAGTGCTTGTACATCCTGCATCATCACTAACATGGACATATCTTGGTTACATTCTGATGTGCAGATGGTATTTTCCCAACACCAAGAGGATGGATGCTGAGAAGATGCTGCTGGCTGAAGGGAACCAGCTTGGTGCCTTTCTCATCAGAGACTGTGAAAGTCAGGAAGGAGAGCTCTCTCTCTCAGGTAAAAAAAAAAAAAAACATTTATTTGAAGCTTAAATTTACACTGGTTGCAAACATGGATAAGTGGAAGGGTTGCGTCAGGAAGGGCATCTGGCATCAAATCTGCAGAATCAAGCATGCAAATCTATCTTCTGTGGTGACTCCTTGGGAAATAATTGAGCTGTTGAAAGTACTGACTACACTACATGAAAAACTTCCACGCTGAAAACATTTGGATATACCTTGAGGAACCATACTTATACAATTGTTGACTCTGATGTAAATGACTGGGTATTTACTTATGTTTCAGTGCTTGATAGTGGGAGGGTGATGCATTACAAGCTGAAAAAACTGGACAATGGTCACTACTTTGTGTCAAGGAGCAAATCCTTCCAAACACTGAAGGAGCTAGTGGAACATTACTCCAAACAGGCTGATGGCCTCTGTGTGTGTCTGGGTGAGCCATGCAGAAAGGTAAAGCACACTGTATAGTATCACATGAACAGAATCCTGTTCACTTCATATGCTAAATGTGATGCTTTCTGTTCGTGCAGATGGAGGCTCCACAGACTTATAGTCTGTCGTACAACACAGTGGACCAATGGGAGATCGATCGCAATTCCATCAGGCTGCTAAGGAAGCTGGGAGCTGGACAGTCAGGAGAGGTCTTTGAAGGCATATGGAATGAAACCACATCAGTCGCAGTGAAAACCTTCAGACCAGGTACTCAAAATAAATCACTAAACAAGGTTGAAGCTGATCATATTAATTATATTAACATTAAAAGTAATTATATACCTGAATGTTTGAATATGAGGCTTAGTTTATGTAAATAAGAATCCACACACTTGCTTTTCTGGTGAAGATTGCTTAGTTGTATAGAACAACACTGTGCTGTTATGTTAATCCATTTGTTACAAGTTGTCATGGTTATGGAGAATTCAGACCCAAAATGCAGACTCCAAAGCAGATTTAAACAAACAAGAACCAACCTTTATTTAGGCAAGGCAGCAAATCCAGAAAGCTGAAGGAAAGCAAAGTAAATAATCTGAACTTGGACCACATGGAGAAAACACACAGGTTGACAAATGGACTCAAACAGTATGACACAACCAGGAACTGAGAAAAACTGAGGGCTTAAATACACAAATGGAGATTAGGGCAGAGAGGAGACACCTGGGGAACACAGCTGGACAGAATCTAACTAATCCCCGCTAATTATGTGGAGAAAGGAGAAAGGGGAAGCAAAACTGAACATTACACACACAGGACAAGAGACTATCACAGTAAAACAGGAAGAAACAGAACACTGAGACTAGGACTAAGACACACTAACTTGACACAACCCAACAGGGAGACCAGACAGACACAAGGAGACAAAGGATGAGACTGGACACGAAAGGGAACTAACATAGTCCAACAAGAAACCAAGAACTAGAAACATAGATAACAAAACTCAGAGGTACTAGGAAAACTAAACTCAAGACTAAATAATACAGAGCATGAACATAAATAATTTCTTAACTCCAAGAGAATGAATCATGAGTCCATAACCAAAACTCAAAATACAGGGTCGAAAGATGCAGGACCATGACACAAGTAAGCCGACAGATCACTCCTGGGCGTCAGGACGACTAAGCCACAACACAGAGATAAATATCTCAAGAAACTAGAAATCAGAACTGCAAACATCACCATGTGTTCTCCTTTTTACCTGCATTTTGATGATCACTGGAAGGCAGGCACATGTAGCTCCTTCAGCTTGATCCAAGCCCCATGAGCTAGGGCCCAGTAACCAGGCACTCCCCAGTAAGCCCATTCCCCAGACTTGGCTCCAGGATGGGGCCCCAATAACTGCAATCCAGGTTAGGTAACTTGGTCAGTGGTCCTGTTCTTAATCATAGGGGTCTTGCAAACTTGATCGCACTTGGTGGCCGTCTAATTCCAAAAAAGAAACCCCAAAACTATATGTCATAAGCTGAACATGCAATGATGCAATAAAATTGTAAACAGAGCTTCAGTTGATCCTCTGACCAGTTTGATTCTTAGGTAGAGCGTTCTCTACAAGCAGGGATTCAAAGGCCATTGCTAGAGACCCATTCATTATGTGGCCATATGAACCAGATGCAGATGTTTATCAGACATGTGGACAAATGGGTTTTGTTTGTTGACCAACAACATTTAGTATAATGGAAACAAATTTAACTTATCAAACCTTTTCTTTGAATTTTGTTCATTAATTTTATTAATTAATTTATTAATTCAGAAAAACAGAACGTCTTTTTAATGAAGGTTTTCTCTGAATTTCAAAGATAATTATCTTGTTAATTCAGAAAAATTGCATCAAGCTTCCATACTGTTACGCTCATTTTCAGCTCCACATTTTTATTCTTAGTCTCTACTAGAGTAGCATTTCATGATTCACAGTTTTTAGTTTTTGATTTCTAAACTGATGTTTTTAGTAGACTTATTACTTGATTAATAGTACACACATGTAAAGTGTTCAACAGCTAGTAGTCTCTAATTGGCTGAATCCAGATGGGATTGAACATATATTACTGTGTGTAAGTGATTGTGTTATTATTGTCTCTTTGTACCTGGCGAAGGTCACTTGAACCGAAATGTTGTGATTTAATAAAATTGATGGTAAGTGAGACAGTGTGCTGAGGTCATACTATATATGTTTAACAATAATTCACAGTTCAAAATAGTCCCTGTCTATTTTATGCTGGGTCTTGGTGCAGCCCATCATGTCATCCTATCTGAAACAACTTGCTCCTGTTCCCCTCCATTTAGGCCAGCTTTCTTCTGATTGTCTGCCCGGCACAAACAGCACGTGGGTTGGGATGCTGTGATCAATGTCAGAACTGTCAGTCTCAGATGACATACAGATGGCCATATTAGGAATATCCATTCTCACTGATATCATACAGATCTAAGATTAAAAACATTCCTGGTGTTTTTGGAGCAGTATGAAGTTTAAGCTTTTGGTTCACAGGGAATATTTGTACATACACTGACCTCATTATTTGAAACTCTGGCCATGTTTAAGATGACTATCCACCTTTTTAACAGCATAAACAGCCATGTGAAAAAGAGTTTTTGCAGGATTGCATAGAGTCCTGTGAAAACTCTGTACATCTCATGATTCAATAACTTGTAGAACCACCTTTCACAGCAAACTGGCATGTACAGTTTTTTGCCTCAGGGCCTCCAAGAAGGCTAATCAAGTCCTTGGTTAAAGACAGGCTGTTATTTATATGCCTGTATATGGTACATTTATTAATTTGTTATGTGTATATTTTTGTATTTGGACATAAAATGTCTGAGATGATTTCATTGATTTTGATAAAAACCTAACAATTGGATCCTGTCTGAAAATTGCTAATAAAATTTGTTTTAGGCTAATTTAAAGTGAAATTCATTGTCATGTGCATCTGACAAAGAAGTTGCATTTGTTGGAGGAGCAGTTCCATGTTAGGAAAAAGAAGTAGACAGTTAGCAGTGCTAACTTCAGGGGCTAATCAGTCCAAAATAACATTAAAAATCAACATGTTTTCTCAACATTTGAGAATCTGTTTTAGTGCCAGTATTCACACACAAAGGTACTATCAGCTAAAACATAAAACCACTGCACACCTCTCCTAGGCACAATGAACCCTGACGAATTCCTGAGAGAGGCTCAGATCATGAAGAGACTGCGGCACCCCAGGCTGATCCAGCTATACGCCGTCTGCACCAGGGAGGAGCCCATCTACATCATCACAGAGCTGATGAAGAACGGCAGCCTGCTGGAGTACCTTCAAAGTAAGACAGCAACACATGTGACCCTGTCATAAAGCAGGAGCAGCTCAGCGTTGCTGCTGCTCCTGCTGTTTTTGAACAGTGTCGCCACCTGTGACAGGCCAAGGTACAGAGATTCTTACCAGGGCAAAACAACTAATTTAAATCTAAACATCATCTGCAATGACATATTAACATCATATATTATAATTTGATGTTGTCTCTGCTAATAGTAAAGGGAGGGTAGTTGTTCAAGTAAGTTTTATTGTGTTCAAAATCAGTTTCAGGTTAAAGTTGCACATTCTGCTCCATTGCCATGGAGACATGAGGTAAAAAAAACTGTGTGAGGTGAAAGATCTGTGTGCGAGATTTTTTTCTGAAAGGAGTAGTTGTGTGTTATATTTTAGCCTATTAATTTGCTCAGCATTTTGAGCTGCTGGACTCATGGAAACAATTATGGTCCTTTAGTCTTTTGCATCTGGCTGCTGCAATCGGTGTCATTAAACATACTCCTCTTTAAACCATAAATAGGTTACAGTCAGAGCAGTGGAATAGCATTGTAAGGTAAAGACCCTACAATAATACAGAGAGAAGAGAAAACCCCAACAATCAGACAATCCCCTATGAGCAAGCACTTGGCAACAATGGGAAGGAAAAACTCCAATTTAACAGGACGAAACCTCCGGCAGAACCAGGCTCAAGGAGGGGCAGCCATCTTCCGTGACCAGTTGGGGGTGAGGGGAAGAAGAATAATTCTAGATATTGCCAGAGAAGTTGCAAATTCGCAAAAGTAAGGTGAACTGAAGTGTAATGATCACTATTGAGAGTGAGAGGGATGTCATGCACCCAAGATATGTACCTACAATATATATTTTTCATACTTTAAAAAATGAGTCCAAAAATTGACAACTGACTGTACACTTTGAAAATATATCCAAATAGTCAATGGTTATGGCCTAAGTATTTTGTACAAATCACAAAATTCATAGTAAAGTCTCCACTATAAAGTAAACCTGCCTTCAGTTTTCACTGCATTAGACAAAGTTCATCATTGCAGAATAATTTCATCACGTTTAGCTTGAAAACAAACCTCCATTAATAAAGTGTGAAACTGGATGAATTGTATTCATTGTTATTTGAAATTATTTACAATTCAAAAATGATTAAGTCCTCATTTGATACATAAAGTGTCAATTTTTAAATAAAATGACTAAACCAGTAGTTGGCTATGTTAATAATCAACAGCTGGTTATTTCTTAAAAATTAATTATGTTTAAAGCCAGTATATCTGGAAACCTGTTGAATCTGAATGTTGGTAGGATGTCATAATCAGTTATGTGGAATGTAGCTTTATTTTGAGGAGAGAAGGCCTGTACTACAAAGCACGGTTTTGTCTTATCCAGGTAACTTTAGGGTTAACCCTGGGTTTTCTGTACTACAAAGGGGGTTTACTTCTTAAGGTACAGTGGTGTGAAAAAGTATTTGCCCCCTTCCTAATTTCTTTTGCATATTTGTCACACTTACGTGTTTCAGATCATCAAACAAATTTTCATATTAGACAAAGATAACCTGAGTAAATACAAAATGCAGTTTTTAAATGATGATTTCATTTATTAAGGGAAAAAAGTTATCCAAACCTACCTGGCCCTGTGTGAAAAAGTAATTGCCCCCTAAACCTAATAACTGGTTGTTCCACCCTTGGCAGGAAGAACTGCAATCAAGTTCTTGGTTTGTGATAGCTGGCAATGAGTCTTTCACATCGCTTTGGAGGAATTTTGGCCCACTCTTCTTTGCAGAATTGTTTTATTTCAGCCACATTGGAGGGTTTTACAGCATGAACGGCCT
>VUQS01073710.1:0-10057 GCA_015108495.1 Heterochromis multidens
ACAGGGAACTTGGTCAAAATAGATGGCAAGATGAATGCAGCGGGTTATCAGAAAATACTGGAGGAAAATTTGCACTTATCAGCCCAGAAGCTGCACATGTGACACAGTTGGACGTTCCAACATGACAATGAATCAGAATCAGAATACTTTATTAATCCCTGAGGAAATTGCATGGTCACAGTTGCTCCAGGACAGTAAGAAAGAAAGAAAGTAAATTATTAACAGGTTAAGATACCAATATTAAATAATACAATATATTACAATATAAAATATTACAATAGCTCTAATTTTACAAATATTACAATAGCTCTAATATACAATAACTCAATATATACATATCCTAATATATTACAGAATAGTGAATTGAGGTTCCCTCTTATCATACTGCCCTTATAATACTAAAGATGTACAGTTGTTGCAGTGTATACTTGTGCTTTAGATGGAGGAATTGTACAGAGAGAGCCACAGGCAGGAATGAGTTCCTGTGTCGTTCAGTGGTGCATTTGGGTAATCTCAGTCTCTCACTGAACGTGCTCCTGTGACTGGCCAGCATGTCATGGAATGGGTGGGAGGCACTTGGACAACATCCGAGCCACTTTGGGGAGATCTCAAACGTGCAGTTCATGCAAGACAGCCCAAGAATTTAGAGGAACTGGAGGCATTTTGCCAAGAAGAATGGGCAGCTTTACCATCTGAGAAAATATGTTGAAGGAGGCAATACATGGTATTAAGAACTAGGGTATGTAAACTTTTGATCAGGGTCATTTGGATCGTTTCTGTTGTCATTATGATTTTAAAAGGAGAAACACAATTGTTTGATAATAAATGGCTTCACCCAACAACTAACCATGAGTGAAAGAAAAGGTTTAGTATTATCATTCATATTCTCTGAAAAATGGCCAAAAAATCACAAGTTCTGCCAGAGTATGTAAACTTATGAGCACAACTGTAACTGAATGTCATTTGCATAGAAGTGATAACAAATGTCCTTAAAGGTGCTCAAAATGTGCTGAAGAGGGAGCAGATATAACAGAAACAACAATAAGGGCCCCAATACAGAACCTTGTGGCACACCGTAGGCAAGAGAAGTGGAAGATGACCTGTACTTAGAAACAGCCACAGAAAAGCATCGTTCAGATAAATATGATGCGAACCACTCCAAAGCAGACCAACAGTATCAAAAGCAGAGGTCAGGTCCAACATCAGCAAAACAGAACATACTCCTGCATCACCTTGCATCAAAATGTCACTGAAGACTCTAAGAAGAGCTGTTTCAGTAGAATGAGCTCTACGAAAGCCAGATTGAAATTTATTACGAATGCTGTATTTAACCAAGACAGCTGTAAGCCGCTTACCCACAACCTTTTCTAAAATCTTAGCAATAAACGATAATTTTGAAATTGGTCTGTAACTGCTAAGAAGAGAAGGGTCAAGCTTGGGTTTTTTAAAAGTGGGTGGATGACACCATTCTTAACCTTAGACTTAACCAGAGACCAGTGAGGCGTGGATTATAGTGAGCACACAGGGACCGATAGACTGAAAGACATTTTTGAACTCAGATGCAGGTATAATGTTGAGAGAACAGGAGGATGCTTTCATTGGATAAACTAATTTTACCAGCTCAGGTAAAGAAACAGGTGAAAAACGTTCTAAAGTAACAGCTGGAGCAGGAACAGACAATGAAGATACTGATGGAAAAATATTATTTCTTACATTACTGATCTCTACTTTTAAGATTAGGCTTAAAACTTTCCTTTTTGATAAAGCTTATAGTTAGGGCTGGATCAGGTGACCCTGAATCCTCCCTTAGTTACACTGCAATAGGCCTAGGCTGCTGGGGGCTTCCCATGATGCCATCCCATGATCCATGCGCCCATTAGTGTTTCTCCTTCTCTCACCTCTTTTCACTCACCACCACTCTGCATTTAATGAGTTATTATTAATCTCTGACTCTCTTCCACAGTGTGTCTTTTGTCCTGTCTTCCTACCCTCACCCCCAACTGGTCACAGCAGATGGCTGGCCCTCCCTGAGCCTGGTTCTGCTGGAGGTTTCTTTCTGTTAAAAGGGAGTTTTTCCTTCCCACTGTTGCCAAGTGCTTGCTCATAGGGGATCATCTGATTGTTGGGGTTTTCTGTATTATTGTAGGGTCTTTACTTTACATAAAGCGCCTTGAGGCGACTCATGTTGTGATTAGAAACACACAGATAGACACTTCCCTTTAAACAAACATTAAGGACTCTGTGCTGCTCCCACACTGACAGAAGTCATGGACAAGTAACATATTCAGTGCTTTCAAATGAAGAAAAAGAAAAAAAAAATCACTCCTTCCGTCAAATGAGTTATTGTAAGACACATGAATATTATTTCATAGCATTATTGCATTATTACATTTATTATCTAAAAATATTTTTATTTTAGTTTGCTAGTTTTAGTATTTGTGTTGTTTTTTTCTTATCTGCATCTCTGTGGCCTTCCTAGACCTTGGCTTAATTTTTCAGATTGTCTGGTTTAGTCTGAAACCCTCATAAAAGACATGCACCTTGCATGTGCTGTGTTGCTTGATTTATGTGCTGTACTTTGGTTCAGAAGTAATTATGGTGTTTCCACTGTAACTGCTCGTGGTTTAGTGTAATGCGTCATGTTTTGTGAAACGTTTAAATTCAGATGGTGAGGTTTTGTGTGTTTCGGTTCAGTTGGTTTCTTGACTTGGTCAGGTGTTTTTCAAAAACCCTCCTCTTCTGTTAGTATGGACAGCAGTGGCCCTCTTCAATTATTTAGTTATTTAATGCAAAATAGTGACGAAATAAAAAAAAAAATACTATACTACCAGGTGGCCATATTAGCCACCTTGTAGTGGTTATGTGAATAGGTTACACACATCCTGTAGTTTGGCCATGGTTTGGTTAAAAATCAGAGACTATATAGAGTAGACAGACATGGCCACTATGACATCATTCATTGATTTGTGAAGTCTCTATTTCTGCATCATGACCACCACTATGTTGTTTGTTTTTAGAAGTGACCAAACAGTAGCAAGCTTGGTCTAATGTTTGGGTACAAAACACACATCATTTATATATTTGTGCTGCAGCTGTTACTTTGATATTTTGTTAATACTGAAGTTCAAGTGAGGATATAAATCATATTCAGACTTTCCCAATGCAGTCCTGAATCTTGGTGTGAGTTCTGAATAAGGAAACATTAATTAAAATAAATATGGAATCATAAAACCTGGTCAGGGGCCAAAGTAATAACAGCTTCTCTTCAGAGACCCTCTGATTATTAACACAGATTATTTCAAAGTCATAGTTATAACTATGACTCATTTATATCAAGATGATATGTTACACAACAGATCATTTGATGGCACGACACACAACAGAACCTGAATAAAGTTGAATGAACTGGCCACCAGTCTGCTCCTTCCTCTGTTTGCTCATTCTTGTTCCATCAAACTCCAGTAAGAACCAACACAGACCAGACAAAATATTTCTATCAGTACTGCTTGGGTTTCTTCTCAGCTTCCATGTTGAGAGAGAGAGAAAGAGAGAGAGAGAGAGAGAGAGAGAGAGAGAGAGAGAGAGAGAGAGAGAGAGAGACCTGCTGCTCACCTGTTGCTGCCTTGACAGCAGAAGAGTTTTACAAATAAAAAGAAAAGGACAATAAACAGCACTGAGTTTAAAAAAAGGCCACTTGGAACCATGAGCTGGGACACTGACAAGGTGGATTCACTGGGTTCAGAGGAGAGTTTAAGTCGCAGACGGTTGAGTGCTGTACCTGTAATGTTAACCTGTCTGTGATGTCACATCGGGAACAGATTTGTCAGTTTCACCTGAGATTAAAAAACTGAAATAGGCTCGGTTCATATCTAAATTATTAGTATTCATATGCATAATGTGCATGAGGATGGCTCTAAATTGGTTTCCAGCACAGACAAACACTTTACGCACAACACAGCTACAGCTCAGAATTACAATTTAAAAAATGCATTTAAAGAAAACAATATGCTAAATGGAAAGATGTTGGCTTTAACATTTTTCATTTAAACATATTCCATTATCCCTTAGCTCATCTTATCGTATCTTAAATGTTCTTATCTCTCATTAAAAATGGCTTCATAATTTCTTGGCACTAACCCATTGATGCTTGAAAATAAAGTGTTTTATTAATAATTTACTTAACCATAACCAGCAGATATCTGTATCTGTGCAGTACACCTGTACACTTAATGGATGCAGGTTGCTAACTAAGCTTTCTAATGTTTGCTGATAACGTTGCACTCCACCCTGTCCTCTAAAGATTTTCACTTCTGACTTTACAAAACTAAATAATAAAAACTGCATGGAAACCCTAAATGGGTGCACTTTTAGCAAATACAGACCTTAGAATAAATCAGCAGTTAATAAATATTAAAAATATCCAATTTCCTCACAGCTTCTCTACTTCTGTCATTCAGTCACGAGCTGTTAATTTATAAGTTTAACTGCCAGAGGGACAAAAAAATATTTATAGTGGTTATACTTACACAAAGGGATCCCGTACCTCCTGCCAGAGTTCATCAGCACAAACTCAGAGTAGGACACACGTGAGGGGTCAGATAAAATCCTGTTAGTGTGCCAAACAGTGGACTGCTATAAAAAAAAAATCTTTGGCAGTGAGTGCTGTTGTTCCCATGATCTTTCCTGCTGTTTTAACCAGATTAACCCTGATGCAGAGCGTTATAAAAATTACAATATTGCTGCAAACAGCAAAAATTGGGAGTCTCCAAAGAGCACACACATACACACACTTTCCACATGTATGTGCCAAGTAAGTGCACTAAGACGTCTAATGTCATGGCCATGTATGCTAATCAGGTCTGATCTCCAACTGACCCACAGTCATTTCTTCTATTTTCCATTCATTAATGTTGCACATTAATGATGTCTGTGATGCTTATCACACCAGTTCATGAGCCTTTCCACTCCTGCTTTATGGCTGGAAGTGTCAGAGTTAACTGTGAGGAAACCACAGATAATAATGTCATCAGAAAATTTGGTTAGGCTGGGAGCTAGCAGTCATTTGTATACAGAGTAAACAAAAAAGGTGAACTAACACATCCTTGGGGATCCCTGTACTGCTAAGTGTGATACCACCTAATTAAGAATGGTTCAGCTGAAGGTTAATCCTCTTTGCTAATCAGTGTGTTGTTCTGAAAAGAAATGCAGACATGTAGTCCAGCCCCATAGCTCTGTTAATGCATATAGTCTTATTGTCTTTATGTAACAGTACATAAATCTGTTAACATTCTGTCATCATTTATGTTACACTTTACGTCATGTAAAATTTTAAGGTATTCCTTGTAAGTATCCATTTCAAATCACACATAAAAATCATTCAGTTTGTTTGCCCTTGTAGTTTAATTATCAGCAGCCAATGGCTTCCTTTTAGAGTTCATATTTGTCAAAGCTTAAATTGAGTTCCAGAGTTTTTTCGTTTCAGATTTGAACAATCCAAATCTTGTTTGCCTGTTCCTTTTAATGCATCCATGCAGCACTCAGTTGCTGATTAAGTTCCTTCGTGCTGTATTTAGTCCTGTAATGTCTATGTGCCATTTGCTTCCTCATAATGCCTTATTCTTTCATTTTTTTAGTGACATACAGTCAAACTCTAACAACCTGTCTCCTCCCTGCTTCTCTTTCTGTCTGCAGTACGGCGACAGTTGCAGAAACTACAGCCTCTGCGAGATGAAGCTGTGGATAGGAGTCACCGTGCTGGTAGCAGCCTCCATTCTGGTAGTGATGAGTAGACTGCTGCCCTGGCCCTTTCACTGTAAGCTGACTTTATCAAACTTTGCTCACACGTAAAGGTGCCCAGTTCTTTCAACTTGATTTCACAGAGCTGGCTTTTGTAACCCCATAACTGAGGAGTGACAGCAGTTGAGGCAGGTCCTCCAGACCCAGCAATTCATTTCTGCCCTCTGTGGAGGACATGAGTCTGAGACCTCTATGCCAATCACCATTTTGGTGGTTTGGCTAACAGAGCACATGGACCTTCTTTTCAAAATGACAGGAATTGCAGCTTCCACATTTTATGGCCATAAGGGAGTTTAAGTGATAATTATTTTGCAGATATTATGATTCTATTGCTAAAAATCAGAAATCCACACAAAAATGGAAACAATATGTTTACATTACATCATTCTGTGATCAAACAAGACCTGATGTCCACTACAAGGGACAGAAGAAAAAACCTGCTCATATAATACATGAAGTGAAAACATGTTGACACTGCTGCACTGTTTTGTCCGAGATATTTTAGTGCACTTTTATAACCTGCTCCTCAACAGTTTCATAATAATATATTCACCACTGCACTCAGTTTTGATAACAAATTCATTTCTTTATTTGATAAATAACCACAGTTCTTTTAATAATATCATGAGAAAGATAATTGAGGCAGTGTTTCACTGATAAGTATTGCAATATTTGTATATTTGCAGTATTATGGCCCGTGTGTTAGTGACACATTTCCACAAAACATATTGTATTAAGTTTCTGTTAATACAAACTGAAACTTTCCTCCTGCTGCAGTTGAAAGTAATGGCATAACTCCAGTTAACTTTTAGATTGAACTACAGTATTTCACAACTAACTGTGGCACTTTTTATGTGAACAGCTGTTTAAAAATGAACTTTTTCAATATGGCTGAGTAACATAAATAAAAAATGTTCATGTTTTGTATAAAAATATTTGAAACATTTCTGTGTGTCTTCAGCACACAAAGATGTCACAGTGAAGAGAATTTACATCGGCTCCATGGGAATCAGCAACCAGCGATTCCTGCCAGAGTATGAAGATCCCAGCAGTTCTCAGTTTACTAACCTGGCTGCTCAGGTCAGCCAACAGGTGAGACTTAACAGACTCAAAGCATCATGGGAGTTCTCCACATATGCTGTGTCACATGTTATGAAATTTATGATGAGACCAGGTTTGCTCTGGTAAAATAATTGCTCAGGAGACACAGAAGAAAAGTATGAAATATACAATGCTCATTAATTTATTAGACCACCTGTCATAAAAACAAGAGGGACCATCCAGAATCACAAAGTGCTTAAATGCAGACTCTTTCCTTTCCAGTGAGTTCTTGACATTTTTGAACAGGAGTGAGGAATTCATGTTTTTATACCCAAATTTGAGTTGGCACACTGGACTTGTCTGAGAAGTCAGAAATTAATCAAGCATAACATTCAACCACTAAAACTAATTTTTCTGTTCAGGAATGCAATTTTCAGTTTTTCTATAAAACGGTAAATTTGAAAATTCATGGATGACAACAATCATTTTATTTTAGCATTAAAAATATAATTTTAATTAAAGAGCTTGCGCATACTGGTGGATTAACCATTACGAGCACATAAAAAATGATTTTGGTAATTATCAGTACTGTTAATTTAGGACACCTGTGGCATAAACCTTACACTGGGTGGTGGTCTAACACAATTGTTATGCACAGTAAATACATTTATTGTGAGATTAGAACATTCCTAAAGTTCTAATCTCACGCAGTTTCATAAACTCTCCAGACTCCCCAATGGCAACTCTCCAGACAAGCAGAGATTATACTCACTGGCCACTTTGTTAGGTACACCTGTTCAACTACTCGTTAATGCAAATATCTAATCAGCCAATTGTTTGTGCTACCCATGAGTTCTCCTCAATACAGATGACAGTCAGCCAGCAATTCCACACACTAATCTTTATTTTACACACTTTTGATACACACACAATATAAACTAAATAATGTGTGCTCTGCAGTTTTGCCCATAGTTTCAGAAGCTGCTGATCTGTTGGGATTTTCTTGCAGAACCATCTCTACAGTTTATAGAGAATGATCTGAAAAAGAGAAAATATCCAGCAAATGGCAGTTCTTTGAAAATACCTTGTTGATATGAGAGGTCAGAGGAGAATGGCCTGATAGCAAGGCAACAGCATTTTAAATAACCACTGGTTACAACCAAGGAATGCAGAAGAGCATCTCTAAATGCACAACACATTCAACCTTGAAGCAGATGGGCTACAGCAGCAGAAGACCACACCAAGTAACACTCATGTCAGCCAAGAACAGGAAACTGAGACTCCAGTTTGCACAGACTCACCAAAACTGGACAATGTAAAATTGGAAAAACATTTCCCAGTCTTAAGAGTCTTGATTTCTGCTGCGAAATATGGATAGTAGGGTCAGAATTTGGTGTAAACAACAGGAAAGCTCCATGCTGCCTTGTGTCAACAGGTCAGGCTGGTGGTGTAATAGTGTGGGGGATATTTTCTTGGCACACTTTGGACCCCTTACTACTAACTGAACATTATTTAAACACCAAATCACAACAAAAGTCGCCAAAGGCACTTTATATTGTAGGTAAAGACCCTACAATAATACAGAAAAACCCCAACAATCAGACGATCCCCTATGAGCAAGCACTTGGCGACAGTGGGAAGGAAAAACTCCCTTTTAACAGGAAGAAACCTCCCATGGAACCAGGCTCAGGGAGGGGCAGCCATCCGCCGCGACTGGTTGGGGGTGAGGGGACAAAACACTATGGAAGAGTGCCAGAGATTAAAACCACAGCCTACCTGAGTATTGTTGCTGAACATGTCCATCCCTTTATGACCAAATTGTACCCATCTTCTGATGGCTGCTTCCACCTTGACAACGCACCATGTCACTGGTTTCTTGAACATGACAATGAGTTCACTGTAGTCAACTGGCCTCCAAAGTCACCAGATAATCTGATTTTCATCATGGATGTGAAGCTGACAAATCTGCAGCAACTGTGTGATGCTATCCTGTCAAATTGGATCAAAATCTCTTAGAAATGTTTCCAGCATCTTGTGTAATCTATGCTACAAAGAATTAAAGCAGTTCTGAAGGCAAAAGTGGGTTAAACTCTATACCAGCAAGATGTATCTAATAAAGTGGCCAGTCATCATATATCTGTGCGCTATCTACAAGACCAATGGGCTGTCATTGTTGCCCAACTCAGTGCTAAAACACCTATCACGATTATTAGACAGAAGTCATAGCACTCCTAAGACTCTCCATATATTGAGACCTCATTAAAAAGCAGGGTTAACTGTCTAAAAATTCCATTACAACATGGTTCATTTTGCTAAATCACTGACTGCGATGCATCTGTATTTTAAATTTGATGTTATCACAAACTGCTTCTGGTCTGTGGCTTCCTCTGTTGCGTGTTTCTGTCTTTGTTGAGGCAATCAAAGGAAGTAGATGTAATGACATTTGACCTTTTTCTCTTTCAGCTGAAACTGATTTACTCCAAAAACTCAGTGTTGGCAAAATACTTCCACCACACCACCGTCCAGGCCTTCAGGTACTGTGAAATAGAAACCTGTCTCTGCCTGTCAGTGGCCATAATGTTGTGCTGACTTTCAAATGTTCAGATAGTTATCAGTGTCAGTGATTAGCTTATCTAGTTAAATTTACATACAAAGCAAATAACAATGAAGATCTTGTTAAGATGCTGAATCAACAGTCAGTTCTTGAAGTTAATGTTTTGGAAGCAGCTTAAGGATCAGTCCAACAAGGATCAAGATGGCTACATGACTGCATTTCCAGAACAACAAGTCTGTTGCTTGTTACTGATATGCAGTGGTTCATTCTGACCAAAAGGTCAAAGGAAGGACAATCAGTGGTATGTGCCCAAGGCTCATTAATGCTCATGGGCATATGTAGATACATTATATGGACCAAAGTACTGGGTCATCTATACATTACACCTACAGGAGCTGCTTGGCCATGGAAACCCATGCCATGAAGCTCCTGGCACCCAGTTTATGTGCTGATTTTAATGCCACAGGAGGTCTGGAACCTGGTTATTGAGTCAATTTGTATGTACTATGTGTAAAAGTTGGCAACTTCATGCATCTGCATAGTATTAGACAGGTGGTTTTAACGTGGACTGATTTATATCTAAAATGTTGAATTCTCTCGTTCAATGTTTCACTTCAACAATAAAGTCTGTATAAATCCTCTGTGTGTCTTGTGGTGCAGTGAGGG
>VUQS01073712.1:0-11244 GCA_015108495.1 Heterochromis multidens
GAATGCTGGGCTGTATGATTGTTCATTTGGGAAAGAGGGATTTTGATGCATGCTTGCTTTACACATCCACAACATGCTTGTTAACTGTTCTGTTTTGAGCTTTTTCTTTCCAGTAACGCCTAACGTGACCACGCCACCAGTTTTCCCACCAAAGGTGGGAGAGGTATGGCCTGATG
The DNA here is from genome assembly GCA_015108495.1 of Heterochromis multidens. Classification (NCBI taxonomy): domain Eukaryota; kingdom Metazoa; phylum Chordata; class Actinopteri; order Cichliformes; family Cichlidae; genus Heterochromis; species Heterochromis multidens. The sequence goes on from VUQS01073712.1 coordinate 177, forward strand.
GGTGAAACACCACAATAAATGTCACATTATGGTAAAATTCCTCATTTATATAATTTGGGGCCCACAGGGAACAGAGTAAAAAGAAAGGGACATATGCTTATTGCTTGCTTATGCTAATACTGTGAAATAAAACATTGAATCAGTTTAGAAGATAAAATACCTGTGTTATTTTGGTGAGCTCTGCTGAGGAGTTAGGCTGAAGACCTGTAACTATCCAAAGGAGGGTGATAGCTGATTAGCACTGACTTGAGCACAGAATCCCAATCCAGTTAAAGAGAGGAAGACCAAAAGGCTGAGTATCACACTAGATAGGGGTCTGTGGGAAAGCCAGTCCGAAAGAAGCACATGTTCACACCTGAAGGTGTGAAGGGAGGGAGTTGTTAGAAATAAAATAATTAAATTGAGCTTTTAGGTGATCTTTTATATATATTTTATACATTTTATATACATTGCAATTGTGCTTAATTAGGCTTAATAAAATATATGGAAGAAAGTAGTTTTTAGGTAAAAAGCATTAAACCCACATTGTATAGGGATAAAACACGGCCAGACTGACTAGGTACAGAAGGACCTGCAATATGCTCACACAGCACAAATAGACAAGGTCGAGGTGAAATATGTGTAAAGCAAGGGTGTCCGAACACAATGTTCAAGACGTAGATAGCATAAGTAGAAACGGGGACTGGGAATCAGAGGTTCATATCAATACTTAGTAAGGACAGGCAGGGAGGTGTTTTCTTTCTTTATCTCTTACAGGGAAGGAGCCAGATGGGAGGATGAAGTCGGTTATTGTGCAGGACAATGAAGAAGAAGACTGATCAGAGAGGACCAAGTCCAAACCATGGCTGCTCTCCAGCGAGAGCCAATCATAATAATATTTTGTTTTGTATGCATTATAAAAACTGTGAGCAGACAATGTCTCACAAGGGGTCCAGTGCTGTAACTTGAATCTTCAACTGCTCAAGCTTAATAAATTTTCATAAAATATATAGCATGTCTCCACTTTTTCTTCCAGGAAAAAAGAACCTAACACATGTTCCATATTTGTCTTTCCTTTTAACATAAACTAGAGAGAAAGCAATCAAGCAAGAGAGCAATAGACATGGGATAACTGGACAAAAGAAAGTTTGTTTTTGAAAGATGTTCATGGGTTTTTTGCTTTTATAATAATAATTTAATTATGGACATGGCAATAAAGCATATTTGAACTGAATTGAAAGTGAAAAGAACTTATAAGAGTGAAAAAGGCAAAGAGATGAAATACAGGAATAAAAAAAAGCACAAAAAACATAATTACTGTATATTAAACCCACAGGGGTGTACTATGAAGCAAGATCATTCGGAAATACCAAGGTATTTCCAAAGTCACAAAGTTGACTGTGTTTTTACCTGGCTAAATCACCATGGTAATTTATGTTGAACACATAACCCAGTCAGGAGCAAGTTATGTTCAGAGTTTTGGTTTAAAATTGACGGGAAGTGCCACAATTTCACTAATTCTTTTATTTACAGTATCCTGTAAATGCAAATAGATTCTCTGCAGACGGAATATATTTTATATATGCAATCTCTATAGCTGAACATCATGAATGAAGCCCAGCTGTAACATTACAGCAACGCAAACTATGCATTTAATTTTCACTGGAATTTGCATGTATTCAGAAGGTGATGTAGAAAATGGTTGCATTTTTTTATGTTTGGTCAATCAGTTACATTTGTGGGCTATACCTATTCAATCAAATAAATAAAAAATAGCATCACCAAGTGCACACGTAGCAGTAATATAATTATATTAATATATTTATTTTCTTACAAGATTTTCTGTAGATTCAGACCTATTCTCGTCTTATTTGCAGCACCAGTGTTGCATTTTATTGTTACATTTTTAATCACCATTATGTGCAGAAGAAAAATGAAGCATCAGATGCCCCTTTTTATGTGAAAGTGCACAGATCCTTAAGCAGAAAGCCTGGATTAACAGAAAGTTTATAACCACAGCCATGACAGCTGTTACCTCTGGGGTTTTAGGTTTTGTTAAGCAGGCAAACACATAGAAAGCCTGGCTATGTCGAACTTGCTTCCTAGTATACCCCTTTGGAGTCAAGAGCCCAAACGAATACAAACTCATTCAACATGCATACCTTGTCCATGGTTGCCATGATCTGTCTGATACTGTGTCCTGCTGTCCCGCCCTTCTTTTTGAACACCCTCAGTTGTTCGCTGGAATAATGATCCAGTTGAGCCATAAAGGTTGAGAGCAGAGGGATTATGGTGATGTGGGTGAACTCTGCATTTACCTGAAAACACAAATTAGCCATGTATATCTCACAGTAAACTAAAGAACATATTGTAAGTAAGAACATCTAGTTTTGGCTGAAGTCTTCAGGTGCAGGGTCATTGACTTGTATGTATGTTATATGTAATGAGCATTGTAACATAGGCAGAACAACCACATAATACCCCTGTCTTTTCACCTGATTCACAAGAATTACACCTACACTTGCAAAATGAAGTCCACAGTTTTCAAATTTAAAGCATTATTTCTTATGCATGAACAACCTTTGAAAATAAAATACAAAAGATGAATAGCATTACTTGAATCTCGGAAAACAGAGCTGACCATCTGTGCTTGAACTCTGCTATGAAGGGCATGTCTTCAATGACTTCGTGTCTTCTGTAGGCAAAAGGTTCATTCCATTTTACTGTTGTTCTTCTTCTTCACCGCTAATGTAAGTGCTTGTCTTTCCTCTTCAAGGGTTTCTTTAGTTTCAGGACAGAAGTTGACTTCTGCTTTCCTGGGCTTATTAATCTGGTTTGGACTTTAACTCATGGCACCTCGCTTTACAGAATTGATGCTCAAATCTGGGCAGCCAATGGTCCTTAGTCTTGTGTGGTAGTTTGCCATTTTGTACTTTAAACTTATTTTCCATCCATAGAAGCCAATCAAGCATTCTACAACAGCGGCACACTTGTAACTGAATCTGTACCTGATAACTGAACTGAGGTATTTTGAAGTTTGAGGGTCATGGATGTGATCTAAGGGAAGAACCTGAAGATGTAGATTCAGGGGAGGAGATTATGTCTGTGTCTGATGTTGTAGACAATGAACTGTCATCTAACCCCTGCAGTGCTGTATGGGGAGTGGTTGTGTCTGACTCATTCAGAAGGTAAATAACTTTAACTGTGCTCTTGAGGTGACTGTTGTTGGGATTTGGCGCTATATAAATAAAATTGAATTGAATTGAAATTGAATCTTGTCTTTGATTTCTGAAGTTGCTGTCAAGTTCACAAACTCACTGTCAAACTCAATGTCTCTATACTGGAGTCTGAAATTGCCAGACAAGCCGAAGTTCCTTCTAATCTCTTCTTTAAGGACCTCTACTGAATCGGGTATTCCAGTGGGCAGAATTAACTTTGATGTCAACTCCAAGTACAACTCTCAGCATTGCAGCCATCTTGTGTTCACTCTGAAAAACAAGACAAATTTCTTTAGGAAACAATCCTAATTATCACCAGCGTTGTATTTTAAATTTTAAACCATTCAATTTTATAAGATCTACAATTGTTTTTGTATTTCTTGTGTGTCAAAAAGACTGGAATCTTTGCTCTCCTCCTCTTTTTTCCCTTGACTTTTCTTTCTGGCATTTTCCCCTCTGCTTAAAAATCAGGTCTGTATGACAGCCAATAATAATAATATAACAATAATAATAATAACAATAATTAAAGCTGCAAGCAGCGATGAGAGGTCCCTCGCACCCCCGCATCCCGCCAGGCACGGTGCACCTCTTACGCCCACTAGGTGGCGATGGAGACTACCATCTAACCATGTGTCACACTGATCTATATCATGGCTGGATCCACCATTTAAAATTTCATGTAGATTGGATGATAATTATAACCCACTGCATATTTCCTCTTGCCACAAGGTGGCGCCATGAGTCTGACTTAATATTGGCACATAGATGTCTCCAGACTCAGACTCTCATCAAGCCTCTGAAGTTTGGGACACAGAGAACAAGGTACAATTGAAATATCCAATGTCTTGTCCTGTGGTGAAAGATCGGTATTCGGCGTGCCGTCACAGACACACCATTTCACAAAAACTGAAAAGCTTTGCAATTGAACATCACCGGGGCCTTTAGATTGCACACATGAAAGATCATGTCGATCTTTGGTGTGTGCAATACACACCAAATACACAGGCTTGATGGGAGTCTGAGTCTGTAGACATCTATGTGCACCCTGGTGGTATGGCGAATTGCCATGAAACAGGAAGTAATATTTGAGGGGCTTGGAAAGCTTGAAAACTCATGAAATTTGGCACACACCTCTGACGAGATGATGACTTTCAGGTTGTATCAGACTCAGATTCCCATCAAGCCTGGGATGTTAGGGACAGAGAGGAGAAGGTACAACTGAGATATAGAATGCTGTGTCCTGTGGTGAAATTTGCTGTTCCACCACGACCCCGCCTTTTCACAAAAATCAAAAGCTTTGCAATTTCGCAAAAACTTCGCAATTTAACAATTTCAAAAAGAGACTTTTTTGCACATCTTGAGACATTACATGAGGCTGCCAAATTTCAGACTCATAGATGAAACGTAGTTTTTGAAGTTTTCTAGGTGGCAATGTGGAGCCATTTTGAAATATTCACAGGGCCATAAAACATCAAAGCCTTCATCTTGTCAGAGGTGTCTGCCAAATTTCATGAGTTTTCGAGCTTTCCAAGCCCCTCAAATACTACTTCCTGTTTCATGGTGATTCGCCATGCCACCAGGGTGCGCCGTTAAATGAAAACTCACAATTATCGCACTGAAGCATCACCAACGTCTCATGTTGATTCACACTGCTTTTGAGCGCCATTTTGAAACACCCATGTCCGAAACCAATAAAATATGTAAATTTTTACCAGACTTGATGCGTGTGCAAATTTCATGACTTTTCAAGCTTTCCAAGCCCCTCAAATACTATTTCCTATTTCATGACGATTTGCCATGCCACCAGGTTGAGCCGTTAAATGAAAACTCACAATTTTCGGACTGAAGCAACATGTGGTCAACCTGGGAAGCGCAGTACATCAAAGAATAAAACATGATATTTCCTGTTCCCACTAGGTGGCGCTCTAACTATTGCTGACAACTATCATTTCAGTCCTAATAATGGCACATAGATGTCTCCAGACTCAGACTCCCATCAAGCCTGTGAAGTTTGGGACTTTTTAAGTTTTCCAAGCCCCCCAAAACATGACATTTCCTGTTCCCACTAGGTAGCGCTCAAACTATTGCTGACAATTGGCATATCAATCTGTTCAGGGCAGGACTTTCATTGCGCCTGTGAAGTTTGGGAGAGATTGGACAATTTTTCTTTGAGTTACAGCAATTTCTTGCTTCATGGCGAAACATCGACATTCACCATGCTGCCACGGTCATGCCCATTGGCGAAAACTCACAGTTCATTGTACAGTAAGACCAACTCTTTAAGGCTTTCCTGGACAAATTTGAGCCTGCTGGGGTCAACCGCCGTGAAACTGTACCTTAAAGTGTAAAACACACCATTTCCTGTTCCCACTAGGTGGCGCTGTGACAATTGTAAAATATTACAATTGAAATGTGTTCAGGGGCGGACTCTTATCACACCTGAAAAGTTTGGTCCAGATTGGATAATGTATGTGTGAATGACAGCAAATGAAAATTTAATGGTGAATGATCGAAATTCGCCGTGACACCACGGACGTGCCCTTCGACAAAAACTCAAAAGCTCCGCAATTTAATATGGCCCAGGTGTGTGGCTTAGACTGACCAAATATGAAGTTGATCCAATAAAATCCCTAGGAGAAGTTCGCAAAAGTACGCCTGGAAATGGAAAAATCGCCATTTTCAATTCAAAATGGCAGACTTCTGTTAGGTTTACAGCATGGGGTCCCCGAGGACTTTTAGATACACGTATGTACCAAATTTCATTCATGTAGCACAAACTATGTGTCTGTAGTACCTTGATTATACCCTGCATAGGTGGCGCTGTAGAACCATTTTGAAACGCCATGTCCAAAATCAATAAAATACGTAAATTTTCACCAGACCTGACGAGTGTGCAAAATTTCATGAGTTTTTGTTAAAGGCCTCAAAAAGGCGATTCATTCCATAAAATAATAATAATAAACGGCGTGATTACAATAGGGTCTTCGCATTTCAGTGCTCGGGCCCTAATAACAATAATTAAAGCTGCAAGCAGCGATAAGAGGGCCCTCGCACCCCGGCGCCCTGCCATACGCACTATGGTCAACCCATGCCAAACGTCTACACCCACTGCGGGGTGATGGAGACTACCATGTAACCCTGTGTCACACTGATGTCTATCACGATTGGATCCACCAATTAAAATTTCATGCAAGCTGTCTTGTTAGATGCAACTCAAAGGCTAGATAGTGCTCTCTATACCATGAGGTCATGGTCTTTTATAATGCACAGCTGAATGATTTCTGAGAATTCTGGCAAACCACCACATGATCTATGCACAACTATCATACCTTTTCTGTATTTTATGCCACTAACAGTGACACTCTGGGCAAGGTTTACAGTAGTGATGTCAGGGTACTTCTTCGCAACTGTGTTCACATCCTCATTAAGACATCGACAGGGACTTATGAGACTTGAACAACATCCAGGGAAGCCTTTTAACTGTCAGGACAAAGCATATTACAGGCAACCATTAATGATGTTTTGTTTCCAGTGACAGTTATGTTCCTGAAGTTATTTATATGTCTAACAATCTGCTTAAAAAGCTGTGTTTGGCCTTGAATTGCATAGTCCATAATGACATAAGAGGACCAAAACATTTCATCATTTCTGGATAGTGCTCCAGAAAATGATGTTTAGGTAACAGCTTTTGATCAGGAAAGAGTTACCGATAACGTTTTCGATGCTCTGAGATCTTGCACTCTAAGTATGCAATTGATTTTAAACTCTGAACAGGGGCAACAACCATTTCTGCAATATCCTTTAAATCCAAAATCACCTGCCAAGCAGGTTCATCACTGGGAACAAGTTTTCCAATTATTAAAGGAAGTAATCGAAGAAGGCACCAGTTTTCATGGGCATTGCCACCTACTGTATGTTTCTTTTGTAAAGTTTTAGGTAACAAATGAGGGCAGTTAATCTTATCCCCCTCTTTGTATGGAAAAGAAAGGATAAGATTATTATTTAAGTGTTCAAAAGTGAACAACTTCTTAGACATAAGCACCAAAAGGCACTGTGCTAGTTCTATAGGAACTATGCCCTCAACATGGACAATATCTGGGGGGTAACCACTTGTCACATTAAAGTGAGAGAGGCTGTCAGTTAAAACGCAAGCTTTTTTCACACCAAAGCAGCTTACCCCTTTTTCTTGAGCTGCTTTGACGTGAAGCTCATGAACATCCTTTGTTCTTGTTCTTGAATGTTAACAAAGCTGAGCTGTACAAAATCAACAGAAATATTTTCCTGAGATGCTCTCAACAACAGCTAGCCCATGAGCCCCCAGATTATCAGCAACAACACACTGCACTGTGCCCTTGGTAAATGACCCAAGCTGTGGCACAAACAACCCTTGCTCTTCTAAAGTCACTATATCATTCAACAGAAGCTCAAATATTTTGCCATAGCCATAATCTTTTATGTGATTTCTTTTGCACAACAGTGCTAGATAGATTGAGGACAGAGTTGAGCTGCTACCAGGAGGTAAGTTACTTAAAATCCAATAAACTGTACAAAGTTTGTTTCTTGCGTGATGTTCCCACTGGATTGCAAACCTCGAAGTTGTCAATATACAAACAAAGGGAAATCCTTAAATCCTCACATGGAAAAAAAAAGGATGGTTTTTGTGATACTCGCCATCTTGAAAACATGCATATTGGTGTAAATTTGCATAAAAGGCTATATGATTACTAACAAGCTTGTCAACTATATCATTACGCCCAAGTAGCTGCTGAAGAGACTTAAGTATGGGAACATATTGAAATTGCCTCTAATACATATGCAACAGGTTCCACAACATTAAACTTTTCCTTATAGAATTGTTTACATTTGTTAACATTGTGAATAAAAATAAACCATTGGGCTGCCCTGCAAAGGCTGTGCGTGGCTGGGTCCTTTGTTACAGTTGCATATATATTAGTTTGGAAATAACAATTCTGAAACATACAAGTTACTGTTTCATAAGGTTTTAGATGGTTATTTATATGAGAAAAGTACTCTCTACAAGATGATATTTCACTTTCAGGACACAAATGTTACTGGTTCAGCACTTCTTGTAGGTAAAACATCAATATGAAATCATCTCAAATGAGTCTTAAGAGCATTCCATGTTCTGAATGAGCATGGGCATTCATAGTATGTGTACGGATATGAGTGTCTCTGACCATAGTGGCCATGCTTCAGCTTATAGTGTTTCAGTAATTGGTACTTCAAAGATATACTTTCAGAACATTGCTTGCATCTCCAGTCAGAGTCTAAAGAGAGAGAGAGAGAGAGAGAGAGAAATAGTAGTGTCAATAATCTGCAGTCATTTAAACTTTCAAAATGTATTGCTATTTCTATATTACAGTTATTGTTACATATTGTCCTTATCTGAGGCAAGTGCTCCAGTGTCCCTTACAAATCTATAACATTTAAGAAGTAAAGGAGTCTTAACTTCTTGAACCTCTGGCTTTGCATCAATCAGGCAAGACAATGCTGAAACATCTAAAATGTCAACAATTTATATTTAGATCACAAAACTGTTTTGTGGAAAGTGGGTACATATACAAAACTTACAATGCTTAAGTGTTATTTAAATTGTTATTCTAAGAAGATTTGGATTTTCTTTATTGTAAATTTAAGAAAATTAATATGTAAACAAAGGAATTGAAAAAAATTACATATAATTTAAAAACAGAGCTAAAGCCCACTACTGTTCCCCCTGCTATTTGGTCAAATGTTAGAGTAGAAAAAATTATTTGTGGGATACAGTACAGACATGAAAAAAAGTAAGTCAAATGAGCCCTTAAGAATCCAAGTTGGGCAAATAAGGCACACAAGTCCATAAAAACAACTATTGTAGTGGCACATCCCAGATTCACCTTATTAAAATATTACCAACACTTTCTAACAAAATTCAAACTATTTGGATTATGAAAATACATCACCAATATTAGAAAATTCCACTCTGGGAAAAAGTATTTTCAAATTCACACTTTAGTGTCAATCAGTAATCAAACATTTCCGTTCTTTTAATAACCCTTGTTAACCTTATTTATTACTTTGGAGCAAGATGCACATACAGAAATCGAGACAGAAATCACCTGAAATCATTAAATTATTGACATAACTAAAGGCTTAAACTATTCCCCTCACCCCCAACCAGTCACGGCAGATGGCTGCCCCTCCCTGAGCCTGGTTCCGCTAGAGGTTTCTTCCTGTTAAAAGGGAGTTTTTCCTTCCCACTGTTGCCAAGTGCTTGCTCATAGGGGGTCGTCTGATTGTTGGGATTTTCTCTGTATTATTGTAGGGTCTTTACCTTACAATATAAAGCGCCTTGAGGCGACTTTTGTTGTGATTTGGCGCTATATAAATAAAATTGAATTGAATTGAATTGAATTGAATTAAATATAAGTCATTTACATATTGTGTTGCTAATATGATATTATGATTGTCGGCAAATCTTCATTATTTTTTATGCTAACCAGCAGGCAAGCAAACCAAATCTAAGAACAACCCTTTTAACATCAGCTAATATAGTGAGCCCCGACACAGTTGCAACACGGGCAGTGTGTGTTATTCCAGAAGTTTAAAATTTAGTACTGTAGTTTGACACGTTTTATACATGTTTAAGGTCACCTTTACATATGGCTAATGGTGACATGTTAAGTTAACGTTAGCTAGTAAAAAAATTAAATCCACAAAACAACAAAAATGTTAAAGCACTTCTAACAAAACTCTTAAACAAAAGGCTCAACATTTCGGTAACTTTATGACAACTACCAACACAAACATGACCAAGGGAATAGCTTGAAACGGCTTTTGACCAAGTCTGTACTGCACATGTGTGAGACTGTGCAGTTCAAGGGCTAGTCCTTCTGTAGTGAAATGGTTATGTTAATTTGAATCTGGAGTATTTTGCAGCCTTAACATCTCATACTATTATTTTAATACTAAGAAACCTACTTATTTTGACTGTAAAAAACTAAATAGTTATTGTAATTTCACCATAAAAAGTATATGTAATGTAAACAACATCAGTATTTCATTTCTTAGAGTGTAAGGTCAGAGAGCCTGCAGAGCTAATTTTGCTCTCTACATTCATTTGAATTCTCAAGCTTAGGTTAAAATGGTAATGCCCACATGAATAACTTGATAGATTATGACTCATGAATCTTTGAAAGAAATATTTTCTGCTCTGACTGAAATGCCAAAACTTGATACAAAGAGTTCAACAGCTTCCCTGGAATACTGGTTACCCATAATGCCAACAGGAACCACACACACGGGTAGAAAAGAATTTGATTTTAAAAAATTAAGTGAAGACACTTACAGTGGTGTGAAAAAGTATTTGCCCCCCTTGTTAAATCATCAATTAACTGTGATTAACCACATTTTTTGTAAAGCTGAGTTCAGTTTCACTAGCCACACCCAGGCCTGATTACTGCCAGACCTGCTGAATCAAGAAATCACTTAAATTGAACCTGTCTGACAAAGTGAAGCAGGCTAAAATATCTCAAAAAGCAACACATCATTTCACGATCTCAAGAAACAAAGTCATTGACATCTATCAGTCTGGAAAGGGTTACAAAGCCATTTCTAAGGCTTTGGGACTCCAGTGAACCACGGTGAGAGCCATTATCCACACATGGAGAAAACTTGGAACAGTGCTGAACCTTCTCAGCAGCAGCCGGCCTACCAAAATTACTCCAAGAGCTCATCAACGACTCATCCAGGAGGTGACAAAAGAACCCAGAACAACATCTAAAGAACTGCAGGCCTCACTTGTCTCAGTTAAGGTCAGAGTTCATGATTCAACAATAAGAAAGAGACTGGGCAAAAACAACATCCATGGG
>VUQS01073714.1:0-16467 GCA_015108495.1 Heterochromis multidens
CACGGTCTCACTAGTAGGAGGGACGGTCATTATCATCGCCTGCATTGTCAACCTGGCCAGTGAGTGTCCCAAATCTGACCTTTAAACCCTAACCTCTCCTTTTTACCTCCTGTGTTGCTGAGCCAATTCTTTCCTCTGAACTCTTTTCTTGTCTCGTGAATACTGAGGGATTTGTAGCAGCTTCCACAACCTGCTATTGTCACTGTGTATTCCATCATGATATAATATATCCAGCTCTGTTGGCACAGTCTGACCTTAATCACTGACATTATTAATATCTGTGTTTGCACAGTATAGCACTAGTCCCAATGCCTGCACGCTGCTTTATACACTGCAGTACTTTAGCCTTTAGAAAACCATGTCAACAGTGCACAAAGATCAGAACGTATTAAGCCCTTTTGAAGCAGACACAAATCTACATTTTCTGACGTGTTCCTCCATGTTTGCACGGGTGGCCTCCAGCTGTAACCGACTGCATGCCTCAGTTTGCCGTGTGTGTATCTGTAGAGTGATATGTGTAGTCCACTGTCTTGTTTTTACGCCTTGCCCTCTCTGCTTGTACAAAATGTGAAGTCTTGTTGATCCTGTACCACATGTGTATATAATGTATGCCAGCGTGTGAGTTGCTGACAGGCTCACAAGCTGAATAAATGTGCTCTTGTTGTACGTTGCAAATAAAAAGGATTCTGATAACAGAAGTAAAGAAAGGGACCAGCATTTGTCTTTTTCACTACTGTGTGTTTAAACACGTGCACAAAGGGTCAGTCAGTCTAATCATTCTTTGCCTTTTCGTTTCAAATTATACTTATCTCTGCTTTATCTCTGAGTGCACCCAGTTGCAGCCTGTTGGGTCTCATTAAGCCAGGAGATGTGCTAATTAGCTCAATGACTGGAAGAGCAACTGTAGAGGCAACTTAAGTTGAAGAGCTATGGGACTCGGCAATCCTTGTTTTTTTTCTCATTATGTAACTGTCCTCTGTGGTCTGTGAAAGTTTATACATCCATATTAAGTTGCAGAATATATAGCTCTGACTAATACGCTTCCTTTTCTTTTTTTAGTAAATGTGAAACCCTGAGTTTCATCCCAGGATGAAACTGGATAAGGCAACAGACCGTCTGGCCCTGCACCTGCACCACCATCTTTACCGCCTAGTCATTACCTGGATGTGTGACAAATGTGCCCCCCCCCCTCGATATACAGCGCTTACTTATACTTCTGTAATCTATATAAATCCCTTTTTGCTAATGGAAGAGAATAAAATATGCAAATGCTGCTACTGTAAATCTGGGTAGGGTGTAAGGGGAGGTGTCCATGGGATGTTAGATGGAGAAGGGAGCACAGACTTTAATCAGTCCCTTCGTATTCCGGCCAACACATTCAGAACGATTTTCAAGAGAGACACAGACTCTTGAAGAAATCTTATCACAAGCCTCAGAAGTGGTGGACTAGAGAGCAGAGGAGGTGGTTACAGAACATGAAATATGAAGGGATCGCCTCCCAGCTTCTGCACCGAATGAAAGCGAGTCCCAACAAAAATGACCTCCAAAGCCCATCCTTCACTGCAGCAACAACGGGAGCCTCGGCTCACCGTTAAATCCCCTCAAACACACGGAGAGGCTCCGGGATTTGTGTTATGCACATGGAATCACACAGCAGAGAAGACTTTGAATCCCAGTATGTCCTCTTGTTTCAGACTGTCCTCTGTGGCTCTAAATGACTCCATGATATCTTGTGTTTGAGCGTATGGGCGGCAAAAGGAGGATGAAAGAGGAGGCTTACCAAGCCATGGGTGCTAAACTGGAAGGGGATTATGGAGGCACAGTCGTCACAGCGAGGAAGAAATATGTGCCAAATCAAAGAATTTAGAGAGAAAGTTTCTTGTTTTGCAAAAGACCTCACTCTCACCAGAGTTGTTGTGGAGGAAAACAAAGAAATGCGTTTTTACTCTTCCGTAACTGTACTGTGCATCTGCTCGACACCTGCAACCACTGTGAGCTGGAGGAAGGGTACACTTTGGCAACAATAGGAAAAAAAACCCACACACATCCCACTGTAGCGATTAATGCTTAAAACACAGACTTTACAAGGCAGTCAGTGATGCTACACCATCTATCTTTTGATAATGTTTGTAAAAGATCATTTTGAAACTCCTTTCATGCCCTGGAAGTGCTGTGCCGCAGCGGAGGGAAGGTGGTAGTATTGCGAGCGTATGGGCATCACTATTTGGTTAACAAATTAAATATCTTGTGATTGTTAAGTCAAAGATGCGGCTGTAGCCTCAGGTAGTCCGTGCTTTGAAAGCAGACAGATTGTTCTTATCTTATCCTTTAAAACAAACAAACAAAAACCTTAATAGTTGATTCTTACCTGGATGAGTCAGCACCTTTTTTTTTTTTTTTTTTTTTGTAGGTGTTTGTAAAACACTAGATCAGACATGGGTTAGGGCTCTAAGTAGCAGTGTGGTAGCACTGGGTGTGAAGAATTCATTTTAAAACCGGGTTTATTATCATTGTTATAAAATCTCCTGTGTATCTTTCACTAACCTCTAATCTTTATCTACCTGTGGTTTTCACTGTGATTTAATCGAGAACAGATAAAACTCAAGTTATTTTACTGTGTCGCTGATTTTCAATCATGTACAGAAATGCCACGACTTCAAGAGTCTCATCACGAGTTCTCACTCTGCAGAGACAACTATGGCATAGTTCCCCCCTTGTTAATAATGTACATTTCTGATTGTAATCTACAGTTGATGTGTTCTGCAGATATTGTGCTAATCCTCTAGTCGATATAAGTTAGTAGTTAAGATCTGACGTAGGCACAGAAACGGTCGGCTACCCTCCTGCTGACAGTCACTGTATTCCCACCAGGCTTCTATGATCTTTGTGGTTATTGGCATGTTGTGTTTTTTTGTTTGTTTGTTTGTTTTTTTTTATGTATGATGATAGAAGTTGAAAATTGCAAAGATAAGCTGACACTTGGAATATTATACTTCTGCAGCACATTTATAATAAAGACACAATGCATGTGACCTGTTTTCAGTGTTGTTTTGACGAAGTAACGAGCACCAGTGGCAGTGCAGATTAAAGAGAGACTGAGTGTCAAAAGTGAGTGAAAGGAGAGCTAAGCCGTTAAGGAGAGACTGTGTTTTACATTAGTAGAGTAAAAAAAAAAAAGTGGGGGGTGTAGTATTAGTATAGTCCCCTGTGGTGTGGTAGCGTGTAAGCTGCTGGGATGGAAAGTGCCTGCTGTTGTCAGGCAGCAGAGTGCAGAGACAGCAGGAAGAGCAAAATGCTGAAGGGAGAGGCCCCGAGCCAAAAGGAAACACTGCACTGCATGACCGGCTGTAGAGAGAACATAAGCCTCAGATGACTTCAACAAAATCAAAGCAAAATATCCCTCGTTACTTTCTCTAAGGTTTTTAAAACTCTTTAAGAAGCTATTACTAGTGGATGCTCAGGCTTTCTCCTTCAAAATCATTCATGAATGAATGAATGAATGAATGGGCCAGCATCTTGAAATATTAAGATAGAGAACAGTTTATCTACTAGCTGTGCAGTATTCTCTGCTCTGAAACTTCATTGAAGTGGACCTATTCTGCTGATTTCTAACTCCATATTTTTATTCTCACTCTACTGGAATAGATTTGCATGCCTCAGAGTTCAGGCACTGGTGCAGGCAAGCTATTTCAGCTGCTCTCGCTTCAAGGCCTCCCTTCCTTCATGTCAGGTTTCTTCTGATGGACTGCACCTTGCAAACAGAAGGTTTGCACAGCAGCTGGATTGGGCTGCTGTGCTCAGAGCTAGAGTTGTGTACCTGAGATGATCATATTGAGGATATCTGCTCTCTTTGTAGTAGGGTAGTAATGACTTTCTGAAGTGGAGTTTAGAACAGTCTGAAGTCTGAGCTTTTGGCTCAGAGGGATTGCTTATAGATTCGCTGGCCTCATTATTTGAAACTTTGGCCATATTAAATATGAACATCCACCATTGTAACAGTATATATATATGACAGAAAATAAGGAAATGCATTATAGCTCATCTTCCATAATTCAATACAATTTTAATGTACAGTGAAGTGCAAAAGTCTTGAATCAACCCTATTTTCTTTATATTTTGCTAGGAAAGTGATAAATAGGTGCAGCAATTTATTGAAACTTGTGCAAGCATCCAATAAAATACAGTATAGAAGGCAAAAACAGAGTTTGTACAATTATAATAAGCTTAAAAGTCAATATTGGTATGACCACCTTTATTCTTCAGCACAGCCTGAACTCTCTTAGGCAGCTTTCTTGTAATCTCTTTAAGTAGTCTTCAGGAATAGTTCTCCAGGCTTCTTGAAGGACAGTCAAAGCGCTTCTTTGGATGTTGGCTGTGTGTTTGGGATCATTTTCATACTGAAAAATGAAGCTGTTGCCAACCATTCACACTCACATTCACACCTGTGGGCAATTTAGATTCACCAATTAACCTAACCCCAAGTGCATGTCTTTGGAGTGTGGTAGGAAGCTGGAGTACACGGGGAGAACACGCAAACTCCACACAGAAAGGCCCCAGCCAGAATGTGGATTCAATTCACAGCAAGGACCTTCTTGCTGTGAGGCAACAGTGCTAAACCACTGTGCTACTCACAAAATAAAATAAAATAAAATAAAAAAAAACATCCCTGTGAAAATAGTCAGGTACAAGGACTGGACTGAAAATGAGTGAAAAAATGAGCTCCATTAGAGAAAAAGTTGGGGGACAAATAAATATGTCAGGATTCAATGTCACCGTGTATACTAGTGGCAGATTGGACTGCAGTCCATTCCTGTAGCTGCAGATATATCTGAGTCTGCACCAAAAATGACCTCTACTGCTAGCATGGCTTAAAATACTACATATGTCACCTTGTTCCGGATTCCTCAGACGTAGCATTTTGTTTCTTTTCCCCATTGGCTTTTAAAATAGCCTAACCTCGCTCTCTAACAAACTGAATGGGAACTTATTATAGTTTTCTGATATTTTACAGATAAAGCAATTAATTTAATGGTTACAGTTCATTTTAATGCGACACCAATTCAAATGCTATATTATTTGCTTAGACGGCTCTGGGAGTTGCAGCTGAAAACAGACGCCAATACTGCACTGCCAAGAACTTCAGATCCTCTTGTTGCCATTTGAAGCTGATTCCAAAAAAAATGAGTCAATCCAAAGTCGATTTGATCGACTTGAAACTTCACAGCATTAAAAAGCATGTTTACAGCCTGGTTCAAAATTGATGTGTGCCTCTGTGGATAGTTTCCCTCTTCATGACAGCCCTACAGCCAGTGATTTGTTTTTGTTTTTGTTTTTGTTTTTGTTTTTAACTCATCCACCTTGAAACTGAAGTTAGGGGCGTGACAGTTGTGCTGACACATGGGAGGTGGAGCCAATCAGGCCTCACCTCTGGTAATTCCAATCACTTGTCTGGATTTCTCCACCATAATTGTGCTGTTGCTGCCTTTTGTAGTATTTTTAATTGAATTATCTGACAACCACCGTGTCCTGCTGTGTAGCACAGATCACTGAAGAAATGTGTGCTTCAGTTTTGGTGAGTAAAATTCTATTATTTTACGAGTCCCTTACCAACTGTAGCACCAATTAAATCAGCACCAATTAGCCGATATGTGTGCCTGTGCGTTGCATCTTGACTGTGGTCCAAGGAAAAGTGCTGACGTTATTCACTGATTCACTACAGCAGCATTTCTTTATAATGCGGAAAACCTGAGGCATGTTTCTGAACTTGTACTCATTTTTCTTAAGTCATCTTAATCAACATCATCAGAATGGTTTAATAAATGTGGGTTTTTTCAGAATGTAGTACCATAACTTTTTTAATACTAAAACAAACGGGACCAATAAAATCAAATGATCACTTGAGGGTCATTCTTTACTTGCAGGACATTTTCTCTCACCCACGAATTTGAAAATAATCTGTGCACAAAATCCATGCACTAAAACCTACATTTGTTGCGTAAATTACACCTTGCTCTTATTTGAACCCTTTAACCATATAATTTTTAATAAAAATAATTATAAATCTTTTTCTTAGCTTACAAGGATTTAATCTGTTGCCTTTGTTAAATTTTGAATTATTATATGAACAGTGTATTTGATCAAAGATCTGAAAATAAATACTGAAATTACAAAAAACAAAAACATGTGACTATTGAAAAGTTGGGCAAGGTAAACTTTGAAAGCTGCTTAAATTAGTATAAGTTAAGTTTTATCTGAGACTAAATGAGTGTTCAGTATGAGGATGATTATCTTTAAGTTAATGGTCAAGAATTTAGTTTTCAAACCTACTTTTTCAGGTTTCAGTGTATTGGTTACAGGGTTGTGCCAAGCATAGCACATAACAACTAAACTATCTCATAAAAATGTGTACCTTTGATGCCTGAGCTGGACAAATCAATTTTTTTGATGTTTTATTTTTTTCTTAAATACGTAACAAATTATTAAATAAAGTGTCCGTTTGAACAATTTTTGAAGCCTAAATTGTCCTTCCCTTAAGATCAAATGAGGCTCTATGTGGCCTATGATTAAGAATGAGTTTGACACAGCTTCGTGGTCTGTGGTTTACACTTGGTTATAAAATGTATATTGGGTAACTGCAATCTTATTACGTATTATGTATACTAATTTGGGCAATTATTTTGAAACATTGCCTAAATTTACTTTTGTTTTATGGGTCTCATAGAATCACCAGTCAAATCTGGCTCTCAAAAGTTGGAAAAGTTTTTTTTTTTTTTTTCCTCCCTGGAAATTATAGGCCTACTTCTGCTGCTATGTTTGCATTTTGCGACTTGCAAAAGCGTGCAGGATGATATTAAAAGGGGCCACCATGTCCTGCATTGATAACATATTTTTCTGTTATGTCCTTGGTGGGAATGCAGGACACATCAGTTTTTACATACTGTGGCCAGAAGCGCCCTAAAACCATCTCAGCAAGTATTTGAGTGAACAGATCACCTAAGTCTCATTGGCTTGAAAGATGCAAAGCCCCCAGTGAACACAATGCTCTGTTGTAATAATAAACATAAAAAAAGTATGTTATGCATATAAAATAGACGTGGCAACAGTTTATAAATTCATGCCATATTTTTTTAAAAAAGTCTTCCCATGCCCAAAAGGAGAAAAAAAACACAACATTAACAAAAACTGCACTCACAACATCTGAGAACAGCAAATTCAAGCTTGCCTGTGTTATCTTTCTGACAGCTAAAAGTACTTTCCTTTGCACTCAGCTAATTTAACAGTATGTATACAGTACAGTAACAGTTCAAAAGGGGATCAGTGTACCAGACACAGTCGCATCCAGATGCAGTAAGTGGGTCACGGATTATGCAGCTGGGTCACATAAACACTGTGGCTGTGAGTCAGTTTGGCAGCGGCTGGATGCATCACGATCGTCCTGTCAGTCTGCATGGCAAAAACAGCATAATGAGATATACTGACCTGTGGCGACGCTGTTCTGTTAGTGCCTGCTTAATGTGCAGAGAGAACTAGAGCTGCAAAATAACCATTGTGAGTGGGAATTAATGCTCAGTGATGGATTGTTGTGGATCTTTTTTTAGAGAAACTGTTGACAGCTCCACTGCAGGAATTTTGTCTCGTCACAGCTGAAAAAGCAGAGGTGTTACAGCAGAACGTGTGACACTCAGTCAGAATCTAATTTTATTATTTACACTTGGTTAAATCAAGAGAGGAGGAGAGTTAGAGCATGTTTCCTCTACTTAGATATTTGTTATTTCCCTGAAGGCAAAATTAATAATTAATTCAGCTCATTAACAGTGAATAATTTGTCAGAAAGTGCTGCATGGCACCGACCTTCACAATGAGATGCATGAATTATTGATTGTATATTTTCATCAACATGTGCCACATATATTCAAATAACACTTTCTCAGTGTAGCTAAAAATGTGCAACAGAGGGCAGCACAACCTGCTTTCAGCCTGTATCACCTGTAAGCATGTGGAGGAGGGTCATAGCTGAGGGTCATATCATGAAGGTGGCTCTCATTTAACCTGGCTAGATCACCATAGCAACTAATGCTGAACACACAGCCTGGTCCAGAGTGGGTTATGTTAGAATAGTTAAAATTAGCTGGAAGTGCCATAGTTTTATTTATTGTTTTACAAAACGCTTTAGCTTTATACAGCATGCAACTTATTGAGCCATATGTTACTAACACTGCAGCAAAGCTGCAGCAGTGTAAAATACACCCCATGCTCACAGGAAATTGCATGCATTCAGAAAATAAATGTTTTTATGCTTGATCCTAATCTGCTGCCAAGTCTTTTTTTCACTGCTGGAATTGCAACAAATAGAACACAGATTAGAAAATTAATCAGTCTGTTCGTAGGCTGTTTATCAGTGAGACTATTAAATCAGTACAAACAAGAAGCACTCAGAGCACAAACCTCCACTAAGACAGCTCACTCTCTGGGCAGTATTTACTTTTAAGGGAATAGTATTATATTTTGTTTTCTTTGGTAATATTCTACAGTATATTACATAATATTATACTACAGTATATTTCTAACTAACCAGGCAGCTCATTCTCTTTCTCTTGACAATACTTTCTTTAAAGATACAGTATAACACATTTTGGGGTCAACTTGAAAGAAAGGCAGATGTAAAATTAAAAGTGAGGTCAGAGGTCAAATGTGACATGATATTTTAAATCGTTATAATACTTTCTATATGTTGACAATACACACCACACTTGTAAGAATCATAGTTTCTAAGTTATAAGGCTTTTGTCAATTTTTGACCAATAAATCATTAAGTTGGCCTTGAGGACCTTGGTGGATGTAAGCCAAATTTTAATGGATTGTTAACATGACACCACTCTACACTCATACAAAGTTTTATCAGAATTCACTCAAAACTTTTCGAGCTGTCGTGTTTACAGACAGAATGACACACACGTACACAAACCTTACCAAAAACATTACCTTTTTGGAGGAGGTAATTTGACTTTGATCTGGCCAAAAACTAAAGTGATTTCCACATCTCCATCATGAGAGAGTCAGATCTGAACAGGCTGATGTTTAATGCATGTCACATTAGAAATTATTATCCAGCCCAGAGAGCACACTGAGTGGAAAAATAAACAGTTTTCAGCAGCATTGCTCTGTTGCCTTATTTGCAGCACAAGTGTTGCCTTTTGCCATTTTATTTTTATAGCCTTTTCTTTATAGCTCCCTATCACCCGCTCCTCTGACTGAAGCAGGCGGCACTCAGTTGATCCATTTTGTGCTGTTTGTGCAGAAAGAGATTGAAAGTGTCCTTTTATGTGAACGTGCACAAAGCCTGAAGCTGGAAGCCCTGAATTAACAAGAAAGGTTGATAACCACCGTCTTGATTCCCTTTATCTCTGGCCGAGGATTTTGGTTTTGCTGAGCCAGCTAATATAAAGAGAGCCTGGATACGTTGAGCTTGCTTTGGAGTACACTCCTGTAAATGTTTTAACTAATAGATACTCGCATTAATATATTATTTTTTTGTAATACACCTTTTGAGATTTGAGACATCATTTTCTTTAAATATTCACCAGTTTGAAATAAATAAAGTGCAGAAATAGACAAAGTGCCATAAAATAACCACCTTAAATGCTTATCTTAGACATTTTCTTTCCACCAGTTTCAATAAAAGAGCATGTTTAATGGAAGCAAAATAGCCCAAAATCTTAAAATTGACTTGTACATGAACAACTACATGTAACATCTCGCCCTAATATTGCTCTGAGCCTGGTTTGAAGGCAGTTCTTCTCAATGTCACTTGTCCTGCAAAACATTTTAAACCCTTATGCACGTCCAGTTTAACCATCTTCAAAGCAAAAATAATTATCTGCGCTGAATTTGTAATCATCTCCGAAGTTTTCTATGAACAAGGGTGAGAAAATAAGAAGAGCTGGAGTTTATTAAATCCATACAAATCTACTTATGAACTGGGTTATCAGTGCGTACTTATTTAACATTCACACAAATGCTTCTTAATTGAAATGCGATGGGAGCTTCAGGCACTTATGTGCCCCATTATTATTGTACAGCACTACTGCCACACTTCAGCTTTTAGCTGCACCCTTTGACTTTTCATCACAGTCCCAGCTAGGTGGCAGTAATGCACTCATAATGGCTTTGTAATGGAAACCGCTCATCATGAAAAGTGCATGAGGAAGTGCTGGTCCTCCCTTGCTGAAAAATCACCAAAAATATAGTACTTGTACAAACCTTAGTTTGCCTGCACTGTCCATCTTTTATTTTCAGTAGCTTCCCTGCAGGTTCTTAGCCTAATAAAAGGCATTCTTGTTATGACACAACCACACAGATTTTACTTCAGCAGAGCCCTTTCAGAGCACCAGACAGTAGCTCCCATTTTGCATTGTGTGTTTTCTCAAATTGTGGCACTAATCCCTACAGACAGGACATAATCTGGGTTTGGCTAAAACACTTAATTTTAAAGGAAACAAATGCAAGCATAATTTATTTTTCTTATTTTCACATTTTTGTAAAATGCGTTATTGCATTTAATTCCTCTTTCTAGTGACTCATTAAAGGTCACTGTGGTGTTGTCTTACACATGGTGACTTCTTCGTTTAGATGTTATTTATGCAGCATCTGCTACTGCTGATCATCTTTACCACCATGTGGGCCTTTGTAGCTGATGCCTCACAGATGTTTAAAACTTTACTGTCCTCCAGTGCCCCTCCGATTTATATTATTTTTTCCCCCCCTACAGTAATCTTAGTTTTGATCTCAAAACTAGCAGTCCAATTTTCTTTCCTGCAGCTTCAGCACAAGTGTAAGATTGGATCTTGGTTTTTTTTTTTTTGTTTGTTTGTTTGTTTTTTATCTGCAAAAACTTGCTCATGTTTTTATTACAGCTGGGAAATGTCTGTTTACAGAAACTATTTGAAATTACTTGACAACACCAGAAAAGAAAGAGAGTGAGGATAACTTTAAATTTACTTCTCTACATTTATAGACAATAGGTAGTAAAGTTGTATTTATTTTAAGGCTTAAATGCGGTCACATTCATGTCGGATTATAGTACCATGCAAAAGTCTCGAGTCACTATTCATTTTCATTTATATTTTGCAGGAAAATGGGAAATGGGTGCAGCAATTTATTGAAAAATGTGCAAACATACATGGAAATACAGTATATAAGACAAAAGCAGAGTTTTTACAATTCTAATGAGCTTGAAAGTCAATATTTGGTATGACCTCTTTTATTCTTCAGCACAGCCTGAACTCTCTCAGGCAGCTGTCTTGTTATTTCTTTAAGTAGTCTTCAGGAATAGTTCTCCAGGCTTCTTGAAGGACATTCAAAGCTCTTCTTTGGATGTTGGCTGCCATTTGTTCTGTTCGGTCAAGATGATCCCACACTGCTTCAATAATGTTGAGGTCTGGGCTCTTGGGAGGCCAATCCACGACTGATAGTGTTTCACTGTGTGTTTTTCTATCCAGGTATGCTTTTACTGCATTTGCAGTGTGTTTGGGATTATTGTCCTGCTGAAAAATGAAGCTGTTGCCAATCAGGTGCTTTCCAAATGGTATTGCATGGTGGATCAAAATCTGACTGTACTTTTCTGTGTTCATAATTCCATCAATTTTGACAAGATCTCCAACACCACTGGCTGAAATGCCACCCCAAACCATGACAGAGCCTCCACCGTGTGATGGCTGTAGACACTCACTGTTGTACCTCTGTCCTGACCTTGTCTGTACATATTGAACCAAAAATTTCAAACTTGGATTCATCACTCCATCAGACCAGCTGCCACTGATTTTCAGTCCAGTTCTTGTGTAATTTTGCATACCTCAGCCTTTTCTCCCTGTTTCTGTTCCTTAAAAATGGCTTCTTGACAGCCACCCTTCCACCGAGACCATGTCTAATGATGCTTCAATGAACAGTTTCAGATGCATCTTTCAGGTCTTGTGTCAGGTCTTTTTCCTATTTCTTGTGGACATGACTTTCAGATACTGTTCATCTGCTGTAGAAAGTTCTTTAGGCCTGCAACAACTTCTTTTGTCCTCCACTTGTTCAATTTCCTCAAATTTATTTAAGTACACACTGCACACCATACTGAGATATGCCAAATTTTTGCTAAGAGCTCTTTTGGAATCACCTTGTTGGTACAAAAATATTACTTTATGTCTGTCAAACTGTGTTATCTTTGGCATTTTTCATAGATTCAACTAAAGAAACAAGAAAAATTGTGTTTTTGTGATAGGCTGCTAGTAACAAAGTGCCTAAAGATACAATTTAAAATTGTTTCTTTGCTAAGTTGTTTGTTAGGAGTTGACACAACACTGGTTCATCTCTTGAGTTAGGTGCCTTTTTTATGCTTGAATGATTCATAGGTCAGTGTTTAGTGTCTTAACAAACAAACAAACATAAAAAAAAAACTCCTCTGAAAACGGTCAGGTACAAGGACTGGACTGAAAATGAGTGAGCAGCCAATGTCCAAAGAAGAACTTTGAAAGACCTTCAGAAAACCTGGAGAACCATTGCTCAAGACCACTTTGAAAATTTCAAGAAACTCTGGCTTCTTGGAAGCAAAATATAAAGAAATGAGGACTGGCTCAAGACTTTTGCATAGTACTGCAGATGTGCAGATTGGTTGGTCATGTTGGTTGTTTTTAGTGACAAATCCTTGAATATGTACCATCATCAGAGGAAAATGACAGTCTTATGCACATTGCATTAGATTCTTTTTTTTTTTTCCAGGTGATTCTAGTTCTATTCAGTTGTTTTGGTTGTTTATTGTCATAAAATTCTGGTAATTTCTTTTACATTTTATATTTGCTTTTTTTTTTTTAACTAACTTGTCATCTGCATTTGTAATAGTAGGAGCACCAGTATAAGGGCATTGTATTTCCTGTAATGACAGAGTCCACACAGAATAGACATTCAGTGGTGGAGTTGACGTGCAGATCCAGGAACAAACGGTGACTAAGATGAAACCATAGCAGCCTTATCTCATTTCACAAAGAGCTTCTTTCCCACTCAGGCAGCAGGAGAAAATGCATAGTAATCACAAACTGTACAGCTGCAGGGAGCTTCACGTGTTTCTCTGAAGCCTTTTTTTTCCCCAGTTATTATCTAGACTGAACTTCTGTCTCGCCGCCCATGATGCTGAGTCAGTCAGTGAGCTCGCTTTGACACTCAGGCTACTCTTCCCATACAAACTCAGGTGCACTGAGCACAGTTTATAAAAAGAAGTCTCAATGCTGGCCTATCACCTGCCTGTCAAATGGAACAAATGAAACATTTAATAAGTCATGTTGATACCAGACTAATTTAATGGGGATAAGAAGAAATATATCCAAATCTTATTTAAAATTTTGCATAATCTAATAGGATTTACCAAAGAAATGTAAGGAAGTGAATGAAATAAACATTCTCCCAGATCTGATAGACAGATGGAAATAATTCATACGTTTAAAGAATAAGATGTCTTTCATTAATTCTGTAAAGAACATGCAGAGACAGGCAGAAGCTTTTTGAGGCAAGTGAGGGGAGGAAAAACCAGACTGCACTAAGGGGACTATAATGCGTGGAGGTGGGAATGTCTAAGTGTGGCATCGTCTCCCTCATAGTGGTGTCGGTGAACTTGTATCTGTTGAAGGAATCATACATTTTTAGGGGTAGCACTGGCGGCCGCCAGTATTTTTGAATTATCACACTTGCCATAAGGGCACCCTTCATAACCAACCTGCAAGTAATCTTGTGGTCAGTTTAGTGATTTGTCCGTTTCCAATCCTCAGTAGTAGAAGTAAGAAGAATGTTTCAATGGAAAGTGAAGTCACTCACTCACAGCTGTTGGACTCTTATTCTGCTTGATGGAATTATGTAAAACTTCTCAGTCTGCCAGGCCGAACATGTTGGTGGCTCAGTTGCGCAGATGTTGGCAAATTGTGTGTACAGTTTGTGTGATGGACTTAAGATGCGTAAATTAGCTGGCTGTGCGTCATTTTAGACAGAAAAGTGAAACTTCCTACACTGTGCCACATGTATGCTGTGATCAGTAGTCATTTTTAGGCTGTTGTTAGAGCCACACTTGGCATTGGGGTTGGGTGAAGGCTTGGAAGTGCTCGCCTCAGAAATTGTCCTATAATAGTAACCATTTATAATTATTTACATATAATCTGGCAAACATATCAGCTGCATTTGACTGGATTTCTTTAAGCAAGCAATGAACAGTTTTGAAGGTCAGATTTATAAGATAAGATATCTCCACTTTATTATCTTTTTTTTAATTTCCCTTTCTTTTATTTTCTCTCCCTTCCTTCACAGGTCAGATATCTTTCTCTCATCTTTTTTTAATGCTTTCTGTCCAGCTCTTCTGTACTGATGTCTGCCTTTTTAAAAACGTATGTGTGTTCTCAAGCAGTGAGATGATTTGGCACTTGTGTGTTAACATGATTATAGCCCTATGACCATGTCATGTTTATATATATCTAAAAAAAACTGTGCTTTGATGATATGCTACATGAAGTCAAATGCACTGAATGACTTGTTAAAGAACAGTCTTGAATCTTGCCAGATAAAACCACATCCATGAGGTCACAGAACTCAGTTTAGCATCCATATATCTTAGCTTGTTTAGCAGATAATATGTCAATAAATGAACCAATTAGTTTGCCATTTTTCTGTCTAAAGTAAGGTGGTATAAGGCATCAACTTTTATGTCCAATACTGAGGAAGTTAAATGCTGTGACACTTATGCTTGCTTACGTTGTTTGGGTCTCTTCAGTACCTAAACATATTGCTCTTATCTACACTTGTATTTGTGGTATGGAAATCATGAGTTCTGAGTTCCTCCCTCAAATGCTTCTGCAGCACAACTTGGTACTGGAATAAATCTGTTCACATGCATGTTTCCTTAAGTTATAGAAAAGGATAGACACTAATAGACATACACTTCTACCCATATTTGCTGAGTGATCACAGCCAGAATGAATTGGACTCCATCTTGCTTTATATATAATTTTGTTTCTTCTCCACATTTTTTAAAATAAATTTGACTAAATGTCAACCAAAGTTTTCAATCTAAATTGAGATTTAAAGAACAAATATTGACTTTCTTTTTCTCTTCTTTCTTCTTCACAGATGAAGTGGATTCCCCTACCAATCTGCAGTTCTTTGCGGTGTCTGATTTAAAACAAAAGAAAAGAAAAACCGTTCTGACTTGGTCTGGCCCATCCAGCGAAGTCTCAGGTTATCGGGTCACCGTGGTGCCTGTTGACAAGTCTGGTTCTCTTACATTGAAGTGATGCATCTACAGCCAGTAACACTGCACCGCTTCAGTGTCTACGCCATTCATGATGGAGAGGAAAGTTTGCCACTTATTGCGGAGCAATCTACTAGTGAGCATGACAGATGGCCACATGCACAAAACTGGATGTGAATGAAAATAGCCTCTCTTTGCATAACTAAAATTTGGGTAATTTTGAATTTATTTACAGTAGTCAATAAGGACTTTTAAAGGGGCATTTGCCCCAAAATAACCACACTATGAAAGAGGTTATGAGTGGTTTTAGTCACTGTAATAAAGCAAATACATGAATATTTATTTACTTATCAGAAACAAGACTAAACAAAACAACAAGTGCTTTCCTTTACAATGGCAAATATGTCCCTATGTAGAGTTTTGCATTTTGTCAGGGTGTCTGGCAGGTAAGTTGTTCCAAGCAGCTTGGAAAACTTGTCACAGTTCTACAGTGAATTTGGACTGTAATCCAGTAATGACTTGATGATTGTGGGGGCTTTGTTACAGGACCCCTCATTTTTGAAGATAGTTTGTTATGACTGGCTGTGTGAATATGGGACAGATGGTATTGCATAGTGGTTAAGAATACAAACGTCCATGTAAACCGACTACTACTACTTCTACTACTGTCTCCCAACCCAAAAATAAAAATAAAAAAAAATACAAAAGGCTTTCATTTTTTAGATCAAACTGCTCTGTATCTAACAGTGTTTATTTATGTCTTTCTTTTCAGAACCAGATGCCCCTACAGATATCCATTTTGCAAATGTGACTGAGGACAGTGCAATGATGCTGTGTTTTGCACCCCATGCCAAAATTACCGGCTACTGTTTCTTCCTCACTGTTGAGGGTTCCAATCCCAAGCAGCTGCCTGCCTCACTCAGTACACCCTCCTCAACCTGAAGCCACACAGATCAGGACAACATACTGAGGAGAGGGAGAGAGGCGGCTTTCTTTACAACTACAACTAGTGAGTATCTAGTGCATTAACAACAGTCTATAAAGCTTTGTGGCCACTTGGAGGCCACGTAAAGGCCTCAGGGATGCTCTGTTAGTTTACAATCTCCCATTATACTTTAAACTTTGATGCTTTTCACTGTTTAAAAATATTTTTCTACATTGGTAATGATATCAGCTTCCAAAAGCCAGAATTACTCAGG
>VUQS01073715.1:0-10342 GCA_015108495.1 Heterochromis multidens
TGACTCCTCTCCAAATGTAGCGTTTATGGTTGTAGCCACAAAGTTCAATGTTGGTCTCATCACTCCAAATAACTTTGTTCCAGAAGTTTTAAAGCTTGTCTCTGTGCTGTTTGGCATATTGTAAAACAGGCTGCTTTGTGGCATTGGTGTAGTAATTTTTTTTCTTCTAGAGACTCGACCATGCAGCCCATTTTTCTTCAAGTGCCTCCTTATTGTGCATCTTGAAACAGCCACACCACTTTTTTTCAGAGAGTCCTGTATGTCAGCTGAAGTTATTTGTGGGGGTTTTCTTTGCATCCCAAACAATTTTTCTGGCAGTTGTGGCTGAAATTTTTGTTGGCCTATCTGACCGTGGCTTGGTTTCAACAGAATCCCTCATTTTCCACTTCTTAATTAGAGTTTGGACACTGCTGATTGGCATTCTCAATTCTTTTTATATCCTTTTCCTGTTTTATAAAGTTAAATTATCTTCTCCTGCAGATCCTTTGATAATTCTTTTACTTTCCTCATGGCTTGGAATCCAACATCATCAGTGCAGCACTGAATGAAACATGCAGCGGTCTGTGTGTGTCAAATTGTGTGTATGTTATCATGCCAAAACTTCCAGGGTATGTAAACTTTTGATCAGGGTCATTTGGATAGTTTCTGTTGTCATTATGATTTAAAAAGGACAAACACAATTGTTTGATAATAAATGTCTTCACCCAACCCCTAACCATGAGTGAAAGAAAAGTTTGTATTATCATTCATATTCTCTGAAAAATGGCCAAAAAGAATCACAAATTCTGCCAGAGTATGTAAACTTAAGAGCACAACTGTATGTAATTCCCCCACACCAACCATCTAACCATTGGGCTGCGAAACTCTTCTTTGAGGTTTATTGGCGTTTGGAAAACAAAAACTTCTTAGTCAAATTAGTTATTCTAAAATACAGATATAATTTTTATAGCATTAGCTCTTACATTTGCATTCCAGACATGAAATTAAAACATAACTCTAAAAATTTAGCTTTTTAACCTGTTGAATTATCAGGTTATGTGAAACCCCCAGAGGGGTTTCAGGGAATGTTCCCATAGGGCCCCTGAAGGTTGTTTGCCAGGTATACTGTATAATATGCATTTTATTGATAATATATTTGATTAATTATCCTATTAAACAGTAGCAAAAGCTCATGTCATAGACAAATTGTGTGTTCACTGTGACAAAATGACCAGCTCATCCCAGTGCTATGTGGAGAAATTATTTAATTAGTACAGGTGCTGTTTGTGGGGCTATTGTAGATGAAAACTACAACAGTTTTCATCTATAGCATTGTATAATGCTCTTCAGCATTTCTGTCCATACTTCATCTTTCATATTTTACTGTATAACTAGTCAGGTGTTTGATAAAATGCAAGTGACGTATTCACAAGCTTGAGATCTGCACAGTATGATGCAGTTTAGTTTTCTATGGCAACTAACAAAAGCACAAAATTAAAAAGTTAGAGCTTTTAGCTGAAACACATAAGGTCACTAGTGGAGACTAGTTTGTGGAAGTTTGTAGTGTAATGGACTGAAGCTTTTTCCTTTGAATCCTTTTGTTCTTCTCCGCCCACACTGAAGCACAAAAACAACTCTCTTCAAAACATTGTATTCATCCTCTTTTTTTTTTTCTCCCCAGGTGGTTTGATATTGGCTGTTTAATCCTCGAGGACCCTGGTCACAACATTCGCATCGAGCTCTTCACTCAATCAACCCCTCTTGCATTAGAGCACATCCAGCAGGTACCATTTGGTTTACAAAAAAAAGAGCTTTTCAGAGTAAAGTTTAAATATTTTCAGAAAAAAACATGTTCAAGAAAAAGGAACTGTTACGATGTTTTGGTTGTGGGTTTTTTTTTTTATGAAATGGGCTGTGTTTAAGTTTAGTTGCTCCTGGGGCCTTGTATTTGTATATGACGAACTGGGGGTCATGGGGAATTTTGAATGAAGGCCTACCTGTACTACAGGCCTGTTTTTTAAAAAAAGCCCATTTCCTCCTGCAGTCAAACTAAGTGGACATTACTTGAGTCAATATGGTAGGTTTCCTTTAGTTTCTCATCTGTTATATGTAAATCCCTTTATCCTGTTAGGGTGGTAGAAGCTGAAATTTCCCACCTTTGAGGTTTGTTTTTTCATTTTATTTTTTCATTTTTCGGACATTATAGTTTCCTCAACTTTTTGTCATTGAAGAAGAAATGTCAGCTTGAACCATAGAATTATTTTATCAAAAATCACCCATGTAGAAACCTGCAGTGACTGTTTTTGTAACCTTCCCCCATATAGGCTCAGTCCCTGACCCCTCCTGACTACAGCCTGCGCTGGTCAGGTCTGATTGTTACAGTGGGTGAGGTCCTGGAGCACAGCCTTCCCAACATCAACAGAACAGACTGGCACCAGACCATGACGGGCATGACCCAACGCCAGATGATCCAGAGTGCTGCTAAAGCTCTGGCTGGTATCTACAAACAGCAGTTGCCTCCCAGGACTACGTCAGGCTGAATGCATCCAGTTTCTGTGACATACTAAGAGGAGGTGGACAAACTAGTTGATGGGACATGAAGGTTCCATGTAGCTCCCTATCCTCCCATCCATCTGTCCTGCAGGACAAAGCCGGTTGCACATTTCTTTAAAGATGTTTGTGCCCACATAATTTTTGCTGGTATGTGTTTTAATCAGTTTTACTGAAAAGCTAGATTACATTTTGTTGCCATCTCAAGCTTTAAGGCTTTATGATCATTTCTTCATCCTTTCTAAACATCACATTTATTAATATCAGCACATATTGAGACAGAGTTTAGTGTTTTCTTTAGGTATTCTTATTGTTAATGTAGAGCCTTTGTCCCAGTTGTACTCTATATTCTAGACTTTGTCCCAGATTTAGTAATTTGGAAAACCTGAAACCTGATTTCCATAGAAAAATGCAGCAATTACCTGATGTGATTAGACTGACTGCAACATGGCCAAGATAGCCCTACAATCTAGGACCCAGCAGGAAATCTGTTCACTTGTTGTGCACTGTCTTATGAGTTAGTATACATGAAACAAGTGTACTGTTTTGTATTAACAGGTGTGTGCTGTTATTCTTCTGCTAGTTTCACATTTCAAACCTTAAATATTTGCTAGCATTTTCCTGTTGCTAGTGTTTGCCATCCACTCTTAAAAAATTTCATTCTACTTTTAATGAATCCATTGTTTTTTGTTTAGTTTTTTTAGTTTTTTTTATTTTCTACCATGCTGTGGGGTCAAAATAAGCAGCTTATTCCCCATACAATGCAATAACTGCATGCCAATATTTCTTTTGCTCCAGGTTTTTGCTGGACTCAACCAAAGTTTAATCACTAGTTTCTAAACCTCAAACCCAAAACATTCCTCTGAAGTCAAGTATGTTTAGGTAGCATGCAACTTTTTCTGTGAACTTCATTAGTCTTTTTTGCAGTGTGAACAAAAATCCAGTTGGAATTGCAGTTATTAGATATTGATTTTCTCATGATCAACTATATTGTTGATACAATGCTCAGTTATTACACATATATAATTGACCATTAAACCTGATTGTTTAACAAAAAAAGTGAGGGTGAGCCATCTCATTACAATGCAGTGTTACACAGTAAAACCTTCATTTCACTTAATGTTACCTTGATGAGTACGACCTACATTAACTTTGTAGCAGACAAAGCACACTCATTGCAAATCAACAGCACTTCCTGATGCTACTGACCTCCACCAGCAGGATAATGCATCCTTCCGCACCATAAAAACTGCTCATGTATAACTCAAGGAGTGTAGCATAGAATGTTGAGGTGGGCCTAAGACCCTGATCCAAATCCAGTGGAGGGCGAGAAGTTATTCAGTCATATTTGCAGCCTCATTGGATGGCTAGCCAAGCAATAGATGCGTGTGATGGCTTATTGTCCTACATAAAGACCATGGCCGAGTTGAGTATCTTCTAGAAAGCAGTTCATTATTAGTTAGTCTTTTGGGATGAACTACATGGACCTTTTTTGTATTAAAGTACCCCAGTACCCTCCTCCACCTTTCTGCCAATTGTTCCCTTGTGTATCAGTCTTCAGCATTTTCTGGATACAATCTCTGTGCTTCCACTTCTGAATCACATAGTGTTGGTTGGCCTTTGGCCTACTTTAACTTGGCCATGTTTCTGACCACTTGTCACCTGGTACCTGTAGGCAGTCTGGGTAGGTTGCAGTTCTGAAATATGATGGCATATGATAATGAATTTTTGGTAGCTTTGTGTTTCATATTTCTCAAGTCTTTAGCTGTTGATGTGTGGCCTTTCACGTTTTTGCATTTACTATAAGCAATAATAAGCAGTGTCCTCCCTCATTACACAAATGCATATCACCTGAAAGTATCTAAGGCAAATGACTCAAAACCCTATAAACTTGAATAAGTTTTATAGGGTTTTGAGTCATTTGCCTATTAATTATGCATGCAGTGAGTGTGCAACTGGGACACAGCTAGAACGGTCAGATAAGTTAAATGTCATGGTTCAGATACAATGTATTGCTTTACTGATTGTTGCTTGTTTTCTTGCCCACTAGAACAGCTGTGTTCTATGTATACACTTGTTAGATAAACTGTTTCTGACCCATGGATGCATAACTGCAGCAAGATGGTAACAGTGATTTGCTTAATTTATTTTTCAGTGCTTCAAGTGGTAAGACACTGTCAGAGACAATAGATCAAACTTTCTGTTAGTGACTTTTGGGTGGAAAGAATATTCTTATGCATATCTTGTCTTGTACATGTGCCTTTTTACACAAATAAATCGCTTTTTAATGCTGATTTGGATGCCCCCCTCTTTCCCCAAAGGACATATTACTGCTATACAGTACTGTGCAAAAGTCTCGAGGAACCCTTCATTTCTTTATATTTTGCTTTCAAGAAGCCAGACTTTCTTTTATTTTTTAAGTGGTTTTGATCAGTAGTTCTCCAGGCTTTCTGAAGGTCTTTCAAAGTTTTTCTTTGTACATTGGCTGCTTTTTCACTTATTTTTAGTCAGTCCTTCTACCTGACCATTTTCCGAGTAATGTTTTTTTTGTTTCTTAAGCCACTTAATGGTGACCTATGAATCATTCAAGCATTAAAAAAGGCACCTAACTCAAGGGATGAACCAGTGTTGTGTCTACACATACAGTTGTGGTCAGAGGTTTCCATAATCATGGGCATGAATGTCAAGGTAATTTGGGGATTTTAATTATTTCTTTGAACTGTTCTTTTTCCATGGAGGAATGATTGTATAGCATACATATTTAAGGACTTTATAAAACAAGAACTGGGTGCACAAGTTTGAATTTTATTTTGCATGCTTTTGGTAGATAATTCTGGCTGGATATTTCACCACTCTTCTTGGCAGAATTGGTAGAGTTCATTTAAATTGGTTGGTCCACAAATTTTCAATAGGGTTGAAGCTGGAGCTTCGGAAAGTCCATTCCAAAAGCTTAATGTTAGCTTTATCCATACCAAAACCAGTTTGATGTGTGTTTGGAATCACTGTCCTGTTGGAACACCCAATTGTGTCCACGTTTCAACTGTCTAGCTGTTCATTACAGATGAAGTTGAAGAATTTGGAGGTAGTTGTCCTCCTTCATTATTCCATCCACTTTGTGCAATGTACCAGTACCACTGGCAGTAAAACTGCCCCAGAGCATGATGCTAAGGCTGCCATGCCTGACAGCTGGTACAGTTTGAAAGCCTCACCTCTACTCAAATTTATTAGACCACCATCATAAAAACAAGAAAACAAAAATATTTTAAACAAAAACTTGTTTAAAACTAAAAATTACTGAATGCACGTCTTTATACTCAAATTTGAGCCGGCACACAGGACTTTTCTGAGAAGTCAGAAATTAATCACGCATAACATTCAACCACTAAAACTAATTTTTCTGTTCAGGAATGCAAATAAATAATCAAAAAATAATGTGCTTCACTGTTTTTTGTTTGTTTTTTTTCTGCTTTTTTGTAAAACTAAATTTGAAAATTCATGGATAACAACAATTATATGTTAGTATTAAAAATATTTCAATTAAAGAGCTTATGCATACTGGTGGATTAACTATTACAGAAACATAAAAAATAATTTTGGTGATCACCAATACTGTTTATTTAGGGCAGCTGTGGCATAAACCTTACATTGGGTGGTGGTCTAATAATTTTGTTAAGCACTGTACATACTGCAGTTGTTTGAACTGATGATCTTGGATTCTGCAGTTATGTAGGAATGGCTCCAAGAGACCTTCCCAACTTCTGTAAATCTACAATTCCCCTTCTTAGATCTTCACTGGGTTCATTGGACTTTCTCATTGTTCTGAGTATTGATCAATCCAGTGAGTGCTGTCAAACAAATCCTTTTTATGCTAGCAAAGAGAGAGTACCAGTTTTAGTCAATCATGATCACTAACAAGAAGTTAATAGGCCTTGGACTTGTCAAGTTAAAAGACATTATAGAACCATTATAACATCACTTATTAAAAGATTTGAGTGTTGTATATATTTGAGTATGCATACTGTATGTCTACTTTTGACCCTGCTTAGTTTAGAGAAAATTCAAAATAAATTCAAACTTTTGCACCCAATTCTTGTTCTTTCAAGTCATTAAAGATTTATGCTGTAGAATCATTCCACCCTGAAAAAGAAACACTTTAAAGAAATCATTAAAAGCCGCAAATTACCATGACATCCATGCTCATGATGAATGTATGTAAACTTCTGGCCACAACTGTAGCAGGCAAAAAAAAAAAAACTATTTAAAATTGCATCTTCAGGCACTTTGTTACTAGAAGCCTGTCCAAAACCATATAAATTGTTCAAATTTCTTTAGATGAATCTATGAAAAATGCCGAAGATAACACATTTTGACAAGCTTTTGGCCCAAAACTTGTAGCTCAGCATAGTGCGCAGTAAGTCCTTAAAAAAAATCTGAGGAAACTGGACAAGTGGAGGACAAAAGCAGAAGGCAGGCCTAAAAAACAACAGATCTGTAAGTTGTACCCTTAGGAAATAGGAAAAAAATTAATCAAAGATCTGACACAGGACCTGGGAGATATATCTGGCCCTTCAGTTGATCCATCTTCTGTTCATCAGAGCATCATCAGAAATAGTCTCATTGGAACGGTGCCTGTCAAGAAGGGAAACGGGAAGAAAAGGCTTAAGTATGCCAAATTACACAAGAACTGTTCTGGAAATCAGTGGCGACCAGTCTTTTGGAGTGGTGAATCAAAACCCAAATTTCTTTGGTTCAAATTGTAGTCAATATGAACTAAAAGTGGTGAACTAAATTGGGCACAGTTCAGCTGTTTTTTCAAGATATCCATTTTATAGGCAAATTTGATACAGAACCAAAGAGTGCATGTATTCTATCCAATCAGTCGTCATGACCCTAAAGATAGCCACAGGCACTGCACAGTCAACCGTATTGGCACATGTTCCCCAAACTTTGTTTGGTGGTCCTTAACAGTGCATAACTCGAGTGATGCAACAGCAAATATAAACATTTTATTACTTTACCATACTTAATTATTTATAATTTCTCTATATCCTATGCATATGATATTGCTGCAGACATTAGGAATGTTATGTTATGTTACAGGCTTGTAGGATGAGTTTTGCGCATCATGTTACAGGCTGTAGTGTCCATCGCAGTAAATGACATACATCATAGGGCGTATATGCAACATATTAATATGCATAAATGAAAAATATTGACATGTTTTACTCAGTTATACATATATCAGATTTAAAAATACAATATTTTAAAAGTACAAAGAAATAAATTTTCAGTAAACTTTTATTTATTAGCACATATTTGTTGCCAACTAAATGTTACACATTTGATTTGGAACACGACCATCTTTTCCATTATCCCAAGATAATATCCAAATTGTTGCTGTGTCACTTAACATTTTTCTGTATATGAAAATAAAGAAATTTGCAAAATTAGCTAAAAGAAAAGAAGTTTACTGGGGTAAACTGCAACAGCTGGTAATTGTAACAACCATTCTGTAGTGTTCCTAACAGGAAGAAAATTAAATGGAGCCCTCAAAGCTGCATATCTTTTATATTAATCATGAATACTTCACAAAATTTTATACCCTGTTTCACAAGATGATAAAGTTGCAGAAGCAATCGTAAAATCTAGCATATAACACACCAATTTTTTGCCAATAATACACAGCTTTTGGCTGTTTCTGTCACTGACCTTTGACCTATTACTGCAGAATTTGCAGTAGGCATGTAGACATGTAGGCTCACTTGAAAGATTTGAAGGACCATGCAGAAGCCAAGAAGCATGAGATGGAGTATCTACCAAAGGTTAAGCCATTCACAGTAAGTAAAGCTAAGATAAGTAACGCAGACATTTTGATGACCAGAAGTGGTGTGAACTATAAATTGCAAAGTATGTTGCTTGCCACACATAAATTAATGAACAGAGCATTCCAGATGCACAGAACCAAATGTACGGCTATCATTAAGTCAATTCTGGCACCATATTGTAGAGAGGAACTTCAACAGGATATTGGTGATTCATCCTACTCCTTCTACTTTGATGAAACAACCTGGTGTAAAGCTTCTTTGTATATGTGTCAGATTTATATGTGTAGCAATATTCAGACACAAGGTAATTCTGAGTGCATTACAAAGGGATGGATAGAGCAATACAAAGACATTTAAAACATGTAAAACGTGTGTCTAATGACTAACAATTCGGAGATCAGTAATTTAGTTGGTGAGTACTATGAAGGGGAGGTTGATTTTGGGTATAGTTACCATCCCATGTTTATTAGACACTGTGATTATGACAATCCCAGAAAGTTCTTTTTAAAAAAAAAAAAAAAAACTTTGCTCATCTTGTTTCAGCTGGACTTTTAGCGCTTCATGGAGCGTTTGGGGATTGCTGACATCAGTCAGTGCTTTTTTACTCAGATGATGTAATCATTTTTTTTATCCTCTGTACAACAATTTCTGAAGTGGTTGGAGGAGATATTCTCTCGTTATAAAGTGAAACTCTGTCAGTTTTTCCAGAAGCAAGTGAAGTACTTAGGGTATTTTGTGTACTGATCCAGACATAATAGCTGCAGTGCAGGACTGGAAGAAACCTGGCAATTTAGCAGCATTTAATTTTTTTTGTGTTTGTTTTTAAGCCTGTCATTTCTGGTAGCTCTTGCAATCAGAATCAGGATCTGAGTGCACTGTTGTGCCAAACATATGTGGTTTTCAAAGATGAGATCTATAGACTCTCAATAGGCTCTTCTTGTTTGCGTTTTTCTTTTTATGTTCTTTTATTTATTTATTTTCTATTATTCTCAAGTGCATGTGTAATATGCCAGAATATCCAGCCATGTGCCCCGGAACCAACAAGTACCTACATTCCAGGGAGGGGCACCAATGTCCAGTGGGGAGCGGCAGGGAGGGGCAATGGCACCCTCCTCGATCATGTCCACAGGTGTCAAGGGTAAGCAAGCCCCAGAGCCAGGTCCAGCCATACACAAACACACACACACACACATGCACACAGACACATACTGACCACATACACTTAGATAAACACACATGCAGGCCACTCATTCACACACACACCCACACAGCAATGACAAAGAACGGACCCCCCCAAGCCAGCAGGGATCTTGAGACGCAGCGAGCCTGGCCACCCATAGGTGTAGGAAGACCTGCCCACTCCCCTCCTCCACTCGTCAGTTTTGGAAGTGATACGTTGGGTGCATGTGTTATATGTGGTGCATGTGTGCATGAATGAGGTGAAAATGTAGTCTATGACTGTGGGTAAACAAGAGTGCTATTAAAATTGAGGTGACAGATGTGACATGAGCATTGCTGATCAGCAATCGGGTTTTGTATTGTATAAGTTATAAGTTGGGGCTTTTAGTCATTTTGAAGGTGTTTAAACATATTTGTGTCCTGAAGTTTTGGTCTGGGTTGATGTAAAGATATTTTTAAATTTGAATCATCAATTTTTAGTAATAACTTATATCCTTTTGATAAAAATTTGGGGTTACAGAGATTTAAAAATTCTGTTACCCATCTAGGCATTTTTAATCAATTGCTGATATTCAAGAAATTTACTGTTGCTGATTTCATATTTTGATACAAGTTATTGGAATTAAATAAAGTTTCTGTCTTGAATAACATGTTCTAGATTTTTTTTTTATCCCTTTCTCATGCCATGATGGAAAATTCAATATTTTCTTTTTCTGACAAATATCTGGATTGTTCCAAAGGGGCGTTAGTTTACATGGGATAAGTGAAGACTAAACCCACCAGGCTGTCAAGGAGTAGTTTATGCTAAA
>VUQS01073719.1:0-18966 GCA_015108495.1 Heterochromis multidens
CCTCCTCCTCCTCCTCCTCCTCCTCCTCTGTCTCTAACAGAGCAGCAGTGTATGTGACTGTCCTGCTGGCACTCTGTCCTTCTACAGAGTCTCCTCTGACACTCTGATCCACCTCCACACCTTCAACACCACATTCACTGAACCTCTTTATCCTGGGTTTGGGTTCAGGTCATCTGGTTCCACACTAAGTCTGTGTTGAATTTATCAAAAGTTTCCTCCTGTTAGAGAAACACTCTGACTGTTGAACAGATAGTTCAGTCTGTACATGTCTGTCTCTTTCACTCAGAAACACGTTTTCAGATTCATGGATTCAATCAGTTGATGTTTGAAACTGTTCTAAATGATTCCTTGTAAACTTCTTCCTCTTCAGTCCTTTAAAGATGGAAGCTACGATTATTCCAGGATCCACATGTTGTTTTTCTGTCTTTTTCCACTCAAAGCTTCACAGTGAATATCAGTATGTTGTGTTTCTCTGAAGCTCAGTTCAGCTGCAGTTAGTTTGCTGCAGATGAAACAAACTGTGATATCAGAGAGGAATCACTGAGCTGCAGGGACCCAAAAGATGAATTTACAAACTGCTCAGAGACATTCACAAGATTTTGGGCTGCTCTGAGGCAAAGCTGCAGCAGCTGTGAGTCTGTTCAGTGTCCAAATAAAAAACTGAGTCTGACTAAATGGCAAATTACAGTAAGACTCTCCTGTTTGATCAGCAGAGAAAACCTCTGTGTTCAAAATATGATGAACGTTCACTGAAGCTCCAATCAAACTAACGTCTCCTTTAACTGTGAAGGAGTTTGACTCTAAGTTGATGATTTTTCTCTCTGCTGGTAAAAAGATGAACTACATTCTGATTTTCATGACTGGCTCATTAAATTTGTAGAACATCCTTCATTTACTTCCTATGATGTAGAATTGATTTGATGGATAAACCTGATGCTAAAAATTCACACTGTTAACTTTGGACTTATGTTGGGTAAATATCACAAACATACCTGTAAGTGGAAGTTATGAACTCCTTCTTTCAGTTTGTTTATGCAACATTTGACCTTTATGTCAAGTCACTGAAATTTGTTAAAATAAATGAATAAAAGTCTAAAAAAATTTTTTTGCATGTTTTAAATTAATTTTTTTGTACTTTTTATTTGGTTTGTTTACTTGGTGGGTTTTTTCTCTGATTTTGTGTGTTAAGTAACTACAACTCTCATGATACTGACATTATGACACATTCACTGCAGTGTTGCAACACTAATGTTCATCAGTGTGATAATGTGCTGTATATGTGAACACAGATATTATTAAACTGATAGAAACTGACTGAGTGCTTACTGCCCTCAGGTGGTCACAGAGAGGAACTGCAGGTAAAAAAAATAAAGTAAGATCACAGCCAGTTACAAAAATACAAAAAAATGACAACAAAGATTTGGCAGGAGGCAACTATGGTGTAAAATGTAGAAAATCAAATCTAAATAGAGATAAAGTGTCAAAATGTCAAAGAGAAAAACACTGACTTTCTCGTGGTTCGACTACAGTGTCTCACTACAGGGTGGGCCATTTATATGGATACACCGTAATAACATGGGAATGGTTGGTGATATTAAAGTCCTGTTTGTGGCACATTAGTATCACCAACCATTCCCATGTTATTACGGTGTATCCATATAAATGGCCCACCCTGTAGAGTCTAGACTGGATACTTTCAGGGGACCTTGTAAATATCATGCACTTCACTTTATCAGAATTTAAAACATGTGTGATGAGAGATGTCTAAAATGCATCAAAAGGAGACTGTAGATTTGCAATGGCCAGATCAAGGGAAGAGCCAGTGGCATATAAAATAGTGTCATCTGCATAGAAATGTACATTATAGTTTTGAGTGGCAGAGATAATATTATTGATTATTGATATAATATGGATCCCTGTGGAACACCTGTACAAATGGCAAGTGGAGTTGTATTAAAACCCTTTGAGACAACTGTCTGAGTTCTACCACAAAAGGTAATCACTGAGAATAATTTTTCTAATAAAATGCCATGATCTACTGAATCGAACGCTTTTGATAGATCAATGAGAAGTGCAGCGCAAAACTGATGATTAGCTTCAATAATAGTATTAAGTACACATACTGCAGCTGTTGTTGTGCAGTGACATGATCTAAAACCTGACTGCTCTGAGTGTAAAATGTTATTTGATTCCAGATACACTTTCATTTAAACATTCATAAAGGACTCTAAGACTTTTACTTGGCAATACAGTTTTGAGATGGGGGTTATTAATTAAGTCACTAGGGTCACCACCTTTATGGAGTGGGAGCACCTATGCAGGATTCCAGATTTTTGAAATTTTGCCTGTACCAAGTGATAAGTTGCTCCACAGTATAGTGGCTTACACAATTGCCTAACAAACAAAAGATCCCTTGTATATCCTAGGAGGAGACACAGATCCCTTGGGGGTTGCATCAGGAAGGGCATACGGCATAAAAATCTG
The DNA here is from genome assembly GCA_015108495.1 of Heterochromis multidens. Classification (NCBI taxonomy): domain Eukaryota; kingdom Metazoa; phylum Chordata; class Actinopteri; order Cichliformes; family Cichlidae; genus Heterochromis; species Heterochromis multidens. Next base: position 2,485 of record VUQS01073719.1, read on the forward strand.
CCAAATCAAACATGGGGAGCTACCTGCTGTGGTGACCTTATGAGCCAAAAATAGCCTGTAGCAACTATTAAATTAAGAATATGAGTTATAGGTGCAGCAATCAGATCAGCACCGAGGCGAAGGAGGATGGTCTAATTTATTCTCATACTTAAATTTCTTTGGGTTTAAGGTGGTCAGTTTACTGTAGACCTCCCTATGGCTTACCAAAGTAAAAAAAAAAAAAATCTATTGTGTGTAGAATATATAGTTAGAGATGCTGTTTTTGTTAGACAACAAGTGTTTATAAAACAAAGTCCCAGTCGAAATTAAGTGAAGATTAAAAGACTCACAAATATCTGACTTACTAGTGATTTTCAAAAACTGCTTTTGAAGGAAGTGATACAAGCAGATTACGTTTCAAAGTTTTAAAATCTTTCCAGAACTGAGACACATTTCCAGAGATGTTTGGAAGAGATGACAAACTGAAATCACATTTGGCTTTTCTAATGAGTCTAATACAATCATTTTGCATTTGTCTGAAATGTTGCCAATCAGATGAAAGATGGTTGATTTTTGACAACTTCCAGGCTATGCCTCAAGCAAAGAGAGCTCTGGAAATGACTGAGGGAAAAAAAGGGCAATAATATCTTGAGGAAAAACTGCAGTAGTGAGGTACTTAAACAGTTTGTTAGAATGAGATCTCTTAAAGCGGATTTAAAAAGATTGTGTTAGTTTGGTCGAGTATGGCTACATATCAATTTAGGTGAATTAAGCTCTAAGTAGAGTTCTTTTGCAGCCGAGCTTTTAGAGAGCCAATCTAAATTTAAGTCACCCAAAAAAAACAACCTCAGAACTAACATATGAGGAAATTAATTTGGTAGACATACTGCAGCAACTAGGAAAGCCTGAAAAAAATCTTTAACATAGACCAGTACTCCACCGCCTTTAGTTTTCCTGTCAGTTCAAAAAATGTTATAGCCATCTAAAGTTATGTCCAAATCTGAGATGATGTTGTTTAGCCAGGTTTCAGCAGGGATAAAAATATCTGCGCAGCATTCATGCATCATTATGTGCAGAAAATCCAGTTTTGATAAGAGGCTACTAACATTTAAATGTAATAATCTGATGTCGTTCCTGTTTTTACAGTCATGCAGGTGAGTAATTTCAGTAGAATGGCTGTAGTGAGGTTATGAGTTTTCTCAGGAAGCTGTTTATTGTTCTTTACAAGATTTTTAAATATTAGATATTTAAGATATTTAATATCTTAGATATTAAGATATTTAAAACAGAACCATTTGGTCAAAAAATTTGGGCGAGGCAGGCGAGCAAGTGGTCTGCTCATAACAGTGATTTTTTTGTATCTGTATACCGCATGTGTGTATTGATATCCTAAGCACTGCTATGAAAATTTATATATTAGAGCAAAAATCTAGTTTATTTCCTGGAGAGGTGTCACTGTTTCTATTCGTTGGAGCATTGTGCGATGTCATGTGTCCATACCTGAAGAGGTCATCAGCGGTCAATGTGACCAAATGGGGCTCTAATCTAGCACAGGTGTTATCAAGAAATAGTCATGCCTGTGGAGGAGCCGATACTGCATGAATAATAATTTCTTTTAATATTTCCAAGCCTCACGGATTTGGGTATAGTCCATCCACTACAAAAAATGTGGTACATTCGCAAAAAAAAAAGATTTAAATTATCTATGCATTCTCCCGTGTGTGGGAGAATGCACCTGGAGCTAGGTGTGCAAATTAAGGAATCTGGAGAACTGACCAACACCATGGCCCAACATTGGAATCAGACCAGAGATAAAAAAGTTTTTATGATAATGTTTTAATAAGCTAAAAAGAAGTGTAAAATCCTGTTTCAGTAGCTCTGATTGCCAGTGCTTAGGGTAATTTGTGCCAACATGTAGAACACACTTTGTGGCTGTGGGATGTTTACCCAACAGACTTGGGATCTTGTTAATTAGGTTGGTGGCTGTTGCTCCTGCAAAACAGTAGGTTCTTACTGACTTGCAATGGATATTCCTTATTATTGAATCCTCGATTATTAACACTGTCAGAGATGGGCGTGGAGGAACTGGACTCTTTGGAGATGGCTTGTTAGCACGTTCTAATAAAGTGCTGGAAGTAGCAGCCTGGTGTCCAGTATCAGTTGTTTTGGGGGTTGCCGATAACCACCCTTCCAAGGCTTGTGTTGGAGCTGCACCACTTATGTTCAATTCAGCAGCAGAAAAGCACATAAACTATATTAATCAAAGTACTGATGGCAACCAGTTTTGAGTAATATCATTTCTAAATCTGTCTCACAGATTCTGGTATCTCTGTGAGAGAAAGAAAGACCTCGATTCAATCAGTACAACAGATAAATGAACATCTGTATCTGTCAGGGTGGAGAGGGGTCGGGCTCTATTTGGCAACGCACGCACAGAAATCGATTTGTTTGTGTGTGCGAGTGTATAGTGTGTGTGTGGTGTGTGCATGTCTCCTGCCAGCTCACGTCCCACACTAATCTGAGCTGATGGTTGCCATGGTTCTGGCTCCCACCTTCTTCACAGCAGTATTAATTCAATAGATTCAGATACAGGCTGTACAGCACCCACAGACTCAGGAGGCAAGATAACAGACCCTAACAATATTTAAAATAACGGCACATTGGACGCTAAGCCATAGGAAATTGGGTGTGACTGCAAAATAAAAGCCCCTGCATGAAAAATCATTTAAGTGGGGTTTTTAGTTGTTGAATAATCATTACACAAAGCATTCACTTCCATCTCATGTAAATCCTCCAATATAAGAGAAACTTGTCACCAGTCAGTAATTTCACACTGCTCTATGAATAAAAATGAATTATAAACAAGAGAAAACATGTCTCTTCCAGGAGGTATTTTATCTAATAACAGATTTTTCCTGTGTTTTCAGCAGATGTAAAATGTCAAAAAGACATTGTAAAGGTTCAAAGTCAAGCTGTGTTCAAAGTAGTCTTCCTCCTTCTGGTATCTACAAGATGAGCCCAACAGAGTAATAGGCCCAGATTTGCATGAAAAGATCAATATTTCTTTAATGTCTGCATGCTAAATACAGAGACAGCCAGTTCACTTACCTCATCTTAAAAATAAAAAATAAAATAAAAAAAATAATAAAAAGAGAAAGAGAAAGAGAATAGTTCACCTGGCTGTTTGTTTGAAAATTTGTCAATTCAGTTAAATTGGTTGTTGCACACCAGGAGGGTTTACTACCAGACTTCCACCATGAAAAGAAAGTGTCAAAGGCTATAACAGCAGAAGACCACAAAATTAAGGTTATCCTATCCTATCCTATCCTACAGCAGTCCTTCCAGTGAAAATGGAGCGAATGAAGGTATAACTTCTGCTTATGTGTAATGCTTATGTCTAATGATTAGTGCAAAAGTCTCAAGCCACTTCTCATTTCTTTATATTTTTAGAAGTAAATGGTAAATAGGTGCAGCAGTTTCTTTACAAACATACATAGAAATACAGGATATAAGCCAAAAACAGTTTGTACAATTCTAACGAGCTTTAAAGTCAATATTTGGTCTTCATTCTTTAACATAGCCTGAACTCTCTTAGGCAAGCTTTCTTGTAATTTCTTTAAGTAGTCTTCATTCCAAAGCTTTTCTTTGGATGTTGGCTGCCTTTTATTCCGTTCTCTGTCATGATGATCTCACACTGCTTCAATAATGCTGAGGGCTGGCTCTGGGGAGGCCAATCCATGACTGAGACTGTTCCATTGTGTGTTTTTCTATCAGGTATGCTTTTATTGCAGTGGCAGTGTGTTTGGGATCATTGTCATGCTGACAAATGAAGACGTTGCCAGTGAGGTGATTTCCAGATGGTATTGCATAGTGGATTAAAATCTGAAAGTACTTTTCTTCAATCATAATTCCATCAATTTTGACAAGATCTCCAAGACCACCGGCTGAAATGCAGTGCAATGGCTTCTTCACAGTCAGTCTTCACTGAGACCATTTCTGATGAGGGTTCTGTGAACAGTAGACGGATCAGCTGAAGGACCAGATGCATCTCTCAGGTCCTGTGTCAGGTCTTTCCTTGATTTTTTTCCATTTCCTATGACTTTAAGATACTGTTCATCTTTGAAGATTGTTTTTTAGGCTGGCAACTTCAGATTTTTTTAAAGACACACTGCACAGATATGCACACCGCACTGATATAAGTTTTTGGCTAATAGCTTTTTGGAAATCACCTTGTTTTTGGTACAAAATTATTATTTGATTCTTGTAAAACTGCTATCTTTGGCATTTTTTGTAGATTCAACTAAGGAAATGGGAACAAATGTGTTTTTGCGACAGGATGCTAGTGACTAAGTGCCTAAAGACACAATTTAAAATTGGTTCTTTGCTAAATTGTATGTTATGTGTAGACACAACACTGGTTCATCCCTTGAGTTAGGTGGCTTTTTTTTTTTAACACTTGAATGATTCATAGGTCAATATTGAGTGGCTTAACAAACAAACAAAGAAACCCATTCCTCTGAAAAAGGTCAGGTACAAGGACTGCATTGAAACTTAGTGAAAAAAAACAAAAAAAACCAGCCAAAGTCCAAAGAAAACATTTAAAAAGATCTCCAGAAACCTCAGAGAACTATTGCTCAAAACCAGAAAAAAAAAATACAAGAAAGTCTAGCTCCTTAAGAAATGAGGGGTGGCTGAAGACTTTTGCACAGTACTATATATACTGGTGTAGGTAAACTTACACCCCTCTGCTTGCTGCTGGTTTTAGGATACACTGACCAGTGACCATAACCCCAATTAAAGCTTTAATCCACATGCACGACAACTGGATTAGTTGACCTCAAATGGTGGCAAGTACATTTCACCAACTTTAAGTTTTTTTGTAATAAGAAAAGCAAAAACCAAACAAAAAAACCCCAATACTGAGCAGCAGGATATCAGCTCCTACTAACATCAGTCTCAGCACCACTGAAACACAGCTTAAAGAGGAAAACAATGTCAGAAATCAATGAATAAAACTAAGAAATGAAGGTTTAAGAAGCATTTAAAGAAAATAGTAGGAAAAAAGCCAAAGTTGTGGTTTCAAATCTATATTTTGGTCAGTTCATATAGCAGAGTCCAAGTAAAACACAATCCAGTTAAATGTCATGGCGAAGTAAGTAACTGGTCAAACTGGCACAGCAGTACACATCAGCAGCATTTTAAAAACCCACAACCCAAGTGTGGGCTTCAGGGAGGTGATTACTGATAGCACAAAGCATCAATATTGGCTCAGAATCAATACTGCTGCTTTCTTGGTAGTTGTGTGATGGAGGAAACACAGTTTGTTGTTACAGGCTACAGACGGAGAAACTCAATATGGCCACAGGATGACCCAAGACTTGTCACCTCTTTAAAATCAAGTAAATACGCCTCTTTCTTTTCAGCTGTTTGGAATTCTGGTGGCCTTATGAAACCAATGGGGTCTGGCACCATTACCAACATACTATATTTACCCGTGCATGTATGATGCCCTGACTATGACCAAATCACAGATGATTATTTCATGAAATTTTCGGTTTGTTAGTATGAACGATCCTCAAAAGTTGTTGAAAATCCTGCACTGAAAGCTGGGCATCTATTACACATCTGTGCATACTTGAACTCAATAAAAGCAGACAACCACAGTGAAATGCTCAGATACACAAATAATTTTTTTTTTTTTCACTTTGATAGTGCTGCTTTAGAATCAGAAGTGGTCAGAGTTGCACTGAGATCAGAAAGCTACACAGACTGGATGCCAAACTGTCATTTGAGCAACGTGAAGTAACATGAGGAAGAGCAGAATGGGCGATAAAGCCAACATAGTTCTAAATAAATACAACCACAGGAGACACTGTACGGAGTGGATTTCTCTCATAAAAATCCAATCGCTATGATCAGATCTCAAAAAGTAATGAAATGGCCATGTGTGGCCACAGCCAAGACACTTTAAGACAGTTTCTGTCTGTCTCTGCACTCTTGACTTGATACCAAGCCAGAGAATCTGGTGAATCTGAGGCAAAGTGATCCCTGCAGCAGCAGTGTGACCATCTGCTAGACAGCTAAAGAGCAACATCATTACTATGTATAGGGCCCTGGCCTGTAGCAGGAGGAGGTAAGTGAGGGTTGGGTGGCTGTTTTACCCAGCTTCCAAGTGTAGAGCGGGAACTTGACCCTGCCCACTCCCAACCCCACCAGTCCTCTGGATCCCACAGGTTGGCACATCTCCACTCTAACAAATACAAAATAGTTTCTCACACTGGTTAGAGATTTCCTTGAATGGCTGCTGGGACTATTGAATGTGTTGACTCTCTATCAGTCCCTCAGCATTTCCCACTCTCTCTTTTTCTTCTTCTACTTCAATAACTGAACAGCCAGCCTGACTCAACAGACAGCAACAGGTGGGCGTGTGTGTGCGGCCTGATTTCTACCAACTGAAACCCGAGAACTCCCCATGCTCTAGCATGCCAAATAAACTCCCACAACTCACCCGGCGCTGCCACCAATGTGAACTTGAGAAAAGGTGAATCTGTTCAATCCCTCAGTGTTGCTATTTTGACGCGAATGCTTTGCACATGCTCAGTGTAAATCAACAAAAGCAGGCTTTGGTGGTTAGAAATGTAAGGGAATCAAGGAAATTCCAGCACATTTGTCTCCTTGTTCGCACTGTCGCAGTGGGTAGTCTGTCAAAATTGCCCTGTCTGCTCGGGAGTCGTGTTTCTCATAAATGTCAGGCAGGGTGCTAAGTACAGATTGAGCTACGAGTTTTTAGTGAAGCTTAACTAACAACAAAGCAGATACAGTGTAGATGTGTGAGAACCACAACCTGATAAGCTTGATACAGGTTGATGTTGATGCCTATCAGAGCACCATTTCTTTTTAGATTTTAGTTTATGATATGGAAAAAAAGGGTTTTTTCAAAAACAACTGCTTTTCAAGGATGGTATATTAAATCAACAAAGATTTTTTTCATTTATGAGTGATCAATCAACTACAAGTACCTGACTATAAATAATGAGGTTATTCACAGTTTCCCAACCTTATGTTAATTTTTTAAAACCTTGTAGAGCCTTGGCTAGAAAGGAAAATGAGAAGAGAAAACCCACAGACAGAGTGTAGTGACAGTGGAAAATAGAATTTGAAAAAGAGAAGAATACTGAAAACCTGATATTTTAGTAATCTGACATTTTACTCGAGCGCGACATGCATTTTTTGAAAGCTAAGATGCCCTGAAGGTAGAAATAATCTCATGCACTATATGAGAGCTAATGACCCGAGTCAAAGACTCAGTATTTCTGGCTTATGGGAGAGGTATGTCAGGTTAGGTCCCAGTCTGTTTTCTGCTCTCCTTTTTTGTTCAAAACAAACTGAAGTTGGTCAGAACATCACTGTTGCATCTGTAGCTTCTCCATAGAGACATGGATGCGGTCTTTAGCTAGTTGGTCAATCTTAAAGAATAAATAATTAATTTAAGCCTAATTCATTCCCAACTGGCTTGATAATTAAGGTAAGAAATCTTTAAGATGATATAAATGGTCTAATTACACATGCACAACTCTTATACATATTAAAGAAACCAACAAAACTCCCAGAAAAAAAAAACACAATGGTATAATACCATTCACATCTGCCAAGCCATTTGACTATAAGATTCATAAAATTGCTCTATCCATGATTCCCAAACATGCGTTAAACCTTGAACAGACTGATTTATATCATTTGGACAGGCATTGTGCCTGGAATCAGTACACCCATAACTACCTGCAGAGATTTGAACCAAATGCAGATTTTTAAGTGCAAGGCTGGAAGTCTTAAGAGCTTGAAAAAGGAAGGCAACTGGATTTCTTTAGGTTTGTGAAGACGTTTCACCTCTTATCCAAGAGGCTTCTTCAGTTCTAAAAACAAAAGGTGCAGAGTCCCAGGTATTTAACCTCTAGTGGGCATTATCCCCTTTGGAGGTGGTTGTTGACCTACTATTGATCATGTGCATCATCACATGAGCCATCGTATGAAAAAAGGTGTGGGTCATTACCATCACTGAGGGTTAAGGGTGAAACCACTGTGAGACCTTGCCCCACGCTATCATATGACATATTGAGGTCACCTGAGGCAAGGTGTGAATGGCGGTTGAAGCACCTGGGAAGGGTTCTGAAGATTGTACTGTATGTGGCTGATAGCTGATGTCGTAAGCCACCACCTCTGTTCAACGATGGTCGTTCACAGTGGACATAAATGGCCTCTTTTACTCCTCTTTCAAACCATCTGTGTTCTCGGTCCAAAATGTGAACATTGCCACCCTTTGTCTTGGAACATAATTAATTACACTGCCTTAAGTTCCATACTTTATACTTTCAAGGTGCTTGCATTTTATTTGAATTAAAATTCAGTTGAGATTTTAATGATGTATATATATATATATGTACTACTTGTATCTCTGTTATTGTTAGTTTAGTTAAAACATATGTTTATTATTAACAATTCAACCTGTGGCCACTAAACCTGTTTAATTTTATAATCAGTTCAGTACAGCTGTGCTGTGCAAAAGTCTTGAGACTCTCCTCATTTCTTTATATTTTACTTTCAAGGAGACTGACTTTCTTTTTGAAAACTTAAGCAGTATTTCTCCAGGCTTTCTGAAGGTCTTTCAAAGTTTTTACTTGTACATAGGCTGCTTTTTTACTCATTTTCAGTCAAGTCCTTGTACCTGATTCTACCCAACTCAAGGGATGAACCAATGTTGTTTCTAAACATAGACAACTTAGCAAAGACCCAATTTTAAATTGTCCCTTTATGCCCTTATAGGCACAGCCTGTTGCAAATACACATAATTTGTTCCCATTTACTTTACCACTTTACTGATTCCCAAAGACCTATTAGCCAAAAATGTGGCATAACTCAGCATAGTGTGCAGTGTGTCCTTAAAAATTTGTGGAGGACAAAAGAAAAAGTGGATGGCCAAAAACCATCTACAGCAGATCAACAGTATCTAAAAGTCCGGTCCTTAAGAAAAAAAAATAAAAAAATCCAGCAAAGGCCTGACATAGGATCTGAGAGATGCATTTGTTCCTTCAGTTGATCCATCTACTATTCACTAAAGCCTCATCAGAAATGGCCTCAGTGGAAGGGTGACTGTCAAGAAGCCATTCTTAAGGTAAACAGGGAGGTCAGGAGAGAGGCACAACAGTAAGCATCTACAGCAATCTGTGAAACATGGTAGAGAGACTATCATGATTAGGATAGCATGATTAGCATTTCAGCCAGTGGGCTTGGGGATCTTGTCAAAAGTGATGAAATTATGAACAAAGAAAAGTACCATCAGATTTTGATCCAATATGCAATGCCATCTGGAAAAGTGTCTGATTGGAAACAGCTTTATTTGTCAGCATGACAATGATCCCAAACACACTACCAATGCAGTAAAAGCATATCTAGACAGAAGAACACACAGTGGAACACTATCAGTCATGAACTGGCCTCCCCAGAGCCAGACCTCAACATTAATGAAGCAATGTGGGGTTATCTTGACAAAGAATGAAACAAAAGACAGCCAACATTCAAAGAAGAGCTTTGAATGTTCTTCAAGAAGCCTGCAGAACTATTCCTGAAGACTATTTAAAGGAATTACAAGAAAGCTCACCTAAAAGAGTTCAGGCTGTGCTGAAGAATAAAGGTGGTCATACCAAATATTGACTTTCAAGCTCGTTAGAATTGTACAAACTATGTTTTTGCCTTATATATTGTATTTCCATGTATGTTTGCACATGTTTCAACCCATCACCCCACCTATTTCATGACAGGTGGCTCAAGACACTTTTGCACAGTAATGTATGTGAAATAAAAGTAATCAAGCTAAGCTCAGCCATTATTAGCTTTGGAAAGAATTATACTAAAGATTAATCATTGCTTTGTTATCGTTTACTAAAATTTAGTCCAATGTCTTCAATGTGTCAATTAGAGACACGAGTCCCGCTGCCATTAAGAGCGAACCCGAGGAAGACAACGGCTTCTACCCCTCTCCCCAACACAACAAGAGCTCTAAACAAGAGTGTAATGATGAAGAGTAGGTGTCATTCAAATCAATCCAAAACCCCTGTACTTGCAGTTCAGCCTTTGTTGTTCATGTATCAGTGTAATTTTCTACAGATATGAATACAAACCCAAAAAAGTCAAGGTGGAACATGACAAAAAGGCCAAGAAGAGGAAACATGAGTACGAAGAAGACGAGGAGGATGAGGTTGATTACATTTTCACACACTGTCATGACAAATATATTGTCATACCCTCCAGGTTGGCGGGTCTGCTGTGTATCTCCTGTAGATTTATTTTGTTGAATCCATTTTTTTAGGCCATCAAGCACAAAAAGAAGATAAAAGACAAAAAAGCAACAGAGGGGAAGAAAGTGAAAAAAGAAGAAGAGAAGTGGAAATGGTGAGTTAATTTTAGCCACAAACTGATCTTTTCCTCAGGAAATTACAAACCAGTTACGTGACAAAATGTAGTTTTTCTTTTCTCTCACGGGTTGTGTTGTTGTTTGTGGTGATTAGGTGGGAGGAGGAAAGATATACTGATGGCTCCAAATGGCGCTTCCTTGAACATAAGGGTCCAGTGTTTGCACCTCCATACGAACCCTTGCCGGACAAAGTAAAATTTTACTATGATGGTGAGTCAGTTTGTATAAAAATTGCATTTTAGTTAATTGGTAATTACTTTTTTATTCAAAATAATGTAATTTCCTGTATTCGTAGGTAAGCCTATGAAGCTGAGTGCTCCCGCTGAAGAGGTTGCCACATTTTTCGCCAAAATGTTAGATCATGAATACACCACTAAGGACATCTTTAGGAAGAATTTCTTTAAAGACTGGAGGAAGGTGAGGGAAATGGACATGGTTCTGCAGATAGTGAAGTTCCAAGTATTTAAATGGGGCTTCACATGTCTTTTTTATTTTAGGAAATGACATCAGAAGAGAAGTCAGTGATTACTGACCTGAATAAATGCAACTTCAGTGAGATGAACGAGTACTTCAAGGCCCAGTCAGAAGCTAGGAAACAGATGTCAAAAGAGGAGAAACAGGTAGGCCTGCCGCAGTCATGCGCACTCTCCCAGCCTTGATAACGCTCTGAGATCTCTCAATACATTTTCATACATCTTATAGAAAATCAAAGAGGAAAATGAGCGGCTGCTTCAGGAGTATGGTTTCTGTATCATGGACAACCACAAGGAGAGGATCGGAAATTTCCGCATCGAGCCCCCGGGCCTTTTCCGAGGACGAGGGGACCATCCAAAGATGGGCATGCTGAAACGGCGCATCAGACCTGAAGACATCATTATTAACTGTAGCAAGTAGGAAATCTCTTTGCCACCGTTGTCACCGCCCCAATTGCCATGACCTTTAACTGTTCCTTTTTCAGGAAAAACAAAATCTGTACAGAAGTTGATGTTGTTATTGTGTTTAGTTATGAGATGTACCACAAGGTGGCCCTGTAAAACCATTTTAGGTGAGGTCATGTGAAAGATGATGAGACTGTTGTTGTTACAAGGGTAAGATAAGAAGATGTGTGCTTGTGGAATATAATAAGCAGTAGTTGATGAGGCTTTTAGTGTTGATGAATTGTTTGTCAGGAGGTCACAGGCATTTATCCCACATTGATCCTTTTGTTTTCCACCTCTCTCTTTTGTTTTCTGTTTATCTGTGCTTCTGTCTTTTAATTTTGTGATTGCTGGATTTATTTACAGACTGTGGGAATTATGTTGTTTTGCCTTGGGGGAGGGATGTGTGTGAGAGTTTATGGGGAAGCTAAATTGTAGCGGTGAGTTGCCATCAAAGAGAAACACTGGGTAAAAGAATGTACGTGCTGCCTGTCACATATACAGTACAGCAGATGTATCACTGACACACAGTTGCACTTCTGGCACCGTGTCAAAGGTGGTCTTCCTGTCAGTGTAAACTGTATCTGTGAAAACAATAACACAACCCAGGGAGCACATGTTTACCCCCACATACTGGAAGGTGGGGTTTGTTTTACTCCAATGGTTCTCTTTGCACTATTGTCTCACACGACAGAAAAAGATTAGTTATTTAATTATTTTGTACCTGTGAGGAAAGCATTTAAATCAGCACAAAGCTGCACTCTGAGAAAAGCTCCAAACATGCAAAATGTTTTGCACCTGTTTAGTAAACCTGGATCTTTTTCTGTAGGGACTCCAAGCACCCCAAACCTCCCCCAGGGACAAAATGGAAGGAGGTTCGGCATGACAACAAAGTGACCTGGTTAGCATCTTGGACAGAGAACATCCAGGGCTCCATCAAGTACATCATGTTAAACCCAAGCTCCAGGATCAAGGTACCAGTGCTCTCACACCCTTTAGCCCCCTGTAGCCTTGTCTGTACTACTTTCCCCTTGATGCGACATGTGTTTGTGTGTTTGGCCAGGGTGAAAAGGACTGGCAGAAATATGAAACTGCCCGGCGTTTAAAGAAGTGTGTGGATCGCATCCGTACTCAGTACAGAGATGACTGGAAATCAAAAGAGATGAGGATCAGACAGAGAGCTGTGGCACTGTATTTCATAGACAAGGTAGGTAAAAATACGCTAAAACTATGATGACCGCAACAAGTGAGAAAAAAGATTAAAGACCAGAACGTATTGTACAGTACCTCTGATTTTAACAAGTAGTAGGTTGAAAAGGGAAATCTGTCATCAGTGTAAAGTGACGTGAACTCTTGGAGATCATTTATCTGAATTTCAGGAGTGGGACCACACCTCATGCACTCTCATCCCAGTCCCATGCCTATACAGTATATGCCTCCATGCACTACAGGTGGTTTGTTTTCATTTTCGCCCTTCATGTGACGTCTTACTTGGCTGTCAGTCACTCACCAATTCCTACTCAGAGCTGAACACATTCCAGGCCACCATAACGTCATTGCTGACTCGTCTCTCACTCCAGACATTCAGAACAGTGGCCCCGCAGGCATTGGCAGACCTGATGTCAGTACCTCCATTTTCAGCCACAGTGTTTGAGATCTAAACCCCCAGCAAATTGGAATTCATTTCCTTCCTTTCATTCCAGCTTCAATCTACTCTTCCCTTCTTTCAACATCGCTGCATTGGCTAGCTTCATATCATGCGTACATCAGTCTCTTTCTATTAAAATCCCCACAATTAAATCTTATCTTAGTAGGTTCCCCCTCCTCAGCTTTAACATTATCTCAGCTGTCACTAAAGGCGTTCAGCCATCTTGCTTCTGTTCTTTTTTTTCTTGCTGCATCATCACACTCTTGTTACAAGTATGTGCATGCACGGTTGAATCCACACTTCCAAGTTTGAAAATCCCAGCATGCTACCTGTTCATCGATGAGTCAGGCTACGTCGCTACCATATTCTGGTTCCTTTCACACTTCTGCTGAGTTCTCCCATTGTCTGGAATTTCTCCCGATCTCTTCCTTCTCTGACCTTTCCTTCCATATTGGAGCAGTTATCAGTTATCACTGTTACTGGGGGATGCCTTCTTTAGGGATCTGCTGATGGTCCACACTGAGGCCCAGATACATAGCCTAATCTAATTGAGGATGTGGTCCCTGCTAATGAACGGAAATTTACTGTTAATTTCCACAAATCATGGGTGCTTCTTTAGTTCCACTGGTAAACTAAGTCTAACAATAAAATCCAAGCAACAGTCCAGCTACAGTCTATTTATTTTCTTAGCCAGTCATCCTATTCAGGTTCACGTGGGTGAGATGGAGCTTATCCCAGCTGTCATTGGGCCAGAGGCGGTTACACTCCTGATCACCAGTTCATCACAATAAATCCCGTAAATAAATGTTTTGCTTATGCTTATGATTATGATGTTTGGTGTTTCCCTTGTAGCTGGCTCTGAGGGCAGGCAACGAAAAGGAGGAAGGCGAGACAGCGGACACTGTTGGCTGCTGCTCGTTACGAGTGGAACACATTAAACTGTACCCCAGGCTGGATGACCAGGAGTATGTTGTGGAGTTTGACTTTTTAGGAAAAGACTCCATCCGCTACTACAACAAAATACCTGTGGAGAAGAGGGTAAGAAAGGAAATGAGAAGAGGAGGAGTTAATGAGGGAAGTAATAGGTACTGTGGCAGATATGTTGCAGCACAGAACTGTGATTGGTTGTTTAATGACAGATACGGAATTTAGTGTTAATGAGATAAGAATTTTCTAATCTGTGGAGGATGTTTGCACAGGCAGGTGATCAGAAAGAAAAAGCTTTCCGTCAGCTCTGCCTCACAGGGTGGTCTGTTTCCTGCTATTACCAGAGTGTACTTACACACACACACACACACAGACATACTCACATGCAGTTCGTCTTTAATTGCAAATTCTTCAGCATACCTGGGTTCTGTCTATTTGGCTACACTTCCTCTGAAATACCAGTTAAAAAGCATACACAAAGCACACTAACCTGCAGTCAGTAAACCACCTGCACTTGTCATCATGGACAGAAATAAGCTGAGACCCTCTCCTGGTAGCAATGTGTCAGTGCATCCATGAACACAGTTGAAAAGTTAAATGTAAGTGATTGATTTCAGGCTGAGTAAATCTTTGTTATTGTTTCCTATCAGGTCTTTAAAAACCTCCAGTTGTTTCTGGAAAACAAGCAGTCTGAAGACGACCTCTTTGACAGACTGAATGTGAGAAACACACACGAATATCTGCCTTCACTTTAAGTGAAGTGTTTACATTTCTAGTACTACATTTCATTTGTAGTACTTTGTATAATTCTGATTCATCTGCTCTGCTTAACTGTAGCCGTGTTCCCTCTTCTTTTCTGTGTTTCCTGCAGACTTCTATTCTAAATAAGCACTTACAGGAGCTGATGGATGGACTTACAGCCAAGGTTTTCCGTACCTACAATGCCTCCATCACCCTGCAACAGCAGCTCAAGGAACTGACCTGCCGTGAGTGACAGCAGCTTTATGTAGTCATATAGTTGCGCATCAGAGTTAGCCCCAACATTATAGTCCATTTAATAAGTTAATGCCAGTCTCTTCAAGCATATAATATACACTCATGTGCTACTTTATTAGATATACTGTGCTAGTCTCAGATTGGACCCCCTTTGGCCTTCAGAACTACCTTAATTCTTCATGACATAGATTCAACAAGGTGCTGGAAACATTCCTCAGAGATTTTGGTCCATATTGATATGATAGCATCAGTTGCTGCAAATTTGTCAGTTACGCATCCATAACGCAACTCTCCCACTCCACCACATCCCAAAGTTCCTCTATGGGATTGAGATTTGGTGGCTGTACAGGCTGCCTCAATATAGTGAACTCCTTGTCATGTTCAAGAAACCAGATTGAGATGATTTGAGCTTTGTGACATGGTGTTTTATCCTGCCAGAAGCAGGGTTGGATGGATTCAGCAACAATTTTCAGGTAAGCTGTAGCATTTAAACAATTCTCAGCTGGTACTGAGGGGCCCAGAGAAGAAGAAAGATGAATAAAATATCCCCCACACCATTACACCACCACCAGCAGCCTGAACCACTGATACAAGACAGGATGGATCCATGCTTTCATGTTGTTTACACCTAATTTTGACCCTACCTTCTGAATGTCGCAGCACAAATCGAGACTCATCAGACCAGGCAGGGTTTTTCCAATCTTCTGTTGTCCAGTTTTGGTGAACCTGTGCAAACTGTAGCCTCAGTTTCCTGTTCTTAGCTGACAGATGTGGCCACCCGGTGTGGTCTTCTGCTGCTGTAGCCCATCTGCTTCATAAAATCCGAATTGCGGAAAGGTTGGGACGTTCTTTAAATTTGAACAAAATGAAAACCAAAGGGCTTCCAAATCACATCCAAGTCCAAGACCAGTTCAGATCGAGGGAGAGGAGGTGGAAGTGGTCAGCAAGTACAAGTACCCAGGGCTGTGGGTGGACAACAAACTGGACTGGACAAACAACACACAGCACCTATATAAAAAGGGCCAAAGCAGACTGTACTTCCTGAGGAGGCTGCGGTCCTTCAACATCTGCAGGAAGCTACTGTGGATGTTTTACCAGTCTGTGATTGCCAGCGTCCTTTTCTATGCTGTGGTGTGCTGGGGGAGCAGCACAGCAAAGAAGGACTCATCCAGGCTGGACAAACTAATCAGGAGGGCCAGCTCTGTGGTCGGCACGAAGCTGGACACTCTGGTGACAGTGGCAGAGAGGAGGACTCTTAACAAACTGCTGGTATTATGGACAATGCCAGGCACCCTCTGCACACTGTCATAAACAAACAGAGGAGTCTGTTCAGCAACAGGCTGCTTCTCCCTAAGTCCAGGACCAACAGACTTAAAAACTCCTTTGTCCCACACGCCATCAAACTGTTCAACTCCTCGCTGGGGGAGAGGGGGAGGGGAAACAGGGGGACATAGGAGGACAAAGTATTTATTTATTATTTATTAAGTATATTTTTATTATAACTGTAATATGACGGTGTACTGCTGCTGGAAACTAAATTTCCCAGA
>VUQS01073723.1:0-11605 GCA_015108495.1 Heterochromis multidens
GAATTACGATCTGACTGCGACGTTGTACCAAACACGTGCTCTTCCAAGATGAGCTCTATAAATTCTCTATAGGCTCATCTTGTTCATGTGTTTAAGTGAAAAAAAGTGTGAGAAAAAAAACCAAACAAACAGCAAACACCTGGAAGAGAAAAATACAAGATACACAAATCTACATTGTGCTCTGAGTGTGTGTCTGTGTGTGTGCGTGTGTGTGTGTGTGTGTGTTTGTCATGATATGTACTTGATATTGAGGGTGAGAAGCCGCAATAACGCCCCCCAGAAGCCAGAGGCAGACAGAGAAAGATCCAGGAGATCCGGGCCAACCGCAACCCCCAAGAGTACCAAAGACCCGGGGCCACACATTCCGATGGCTGCCACGCGCTCACCCCAGCAGGAGAAGGAGGGAGGCCGCAGACGGAGCGCCCATGGACAAAGGCCGAGAGTCCCAGAGAACCAGAGGCAACGGGCAACCGGCCCTGCCAGAGGCCAGCCCCCCCGACACGAGCCGAGAACAGGGCCCAGGCGCCCGGGAACCACACGACACCCAGCCAAAGACACACATGCACACACATAAACCCTCCGAAGCGTGGGCGAGCAGATCACCCACCCGGACCAGTAGCGAACCCAGGACGCAGCCAGACCGGGCCCCGAACCACCAGTGGGTCCCCCGCCCCGGGCAGGGTGTATGAAACAGGGGTGTAGGGAGACCTGCCTATTCCACCCCCGCCCCCCACACTCTGTGTTGAAGGTCATATGTTGGGTGGATGTGCTGGTGTTTGTGTGTAAAGTGTATAGGATGTGTATGATTGTGTGAAAACTAAAGTAGCCAGTCTTGTTAATGATCTGGCTGAGGGGGTTCAGGCCTATGGAGAACAGCAGTGAGGACAGAGCATCTCCTTGGTACATCTTTTCTAGGCTCTGTTCATGTATTGAGACATGTGCCTGTTCATCTTAGCCGCTTTGATGCCTGACAGGAGCTTCCATGTGGTCGGTAGTTGGATGGGACCAGTCCCTTCTGGGGATCCTTTGGGATCAGGACTGTCCGGCCTTCAGTTAGCCATTATGGGTGTGTCTCATCCATTAGCACCTGGTTCATTTGTGCTGCCAGACGCTCATGGAGTGCAGTTAGCTTCTTTAGCCAATACATGTGGATCATGTCAGGGCCTGGGTGCTGTCCAACTCTTCATATTTGAGACTCTTTCTTGGATGTCTGCCATTGTGATGATTACTGGATCCCTTTCAGGGAGGTTGCTGTGGTCTGCTCTTAGATCAACTAGCCACTGAGCATTGTTGTTATGTGTTGTGTCCTTCTCCCGTATGTTCTTCCAGTATTGCTCTGTCTCTTGGTGGGGCTGTTCTCATATTGTTCCCCTGCCACTGAGAGTATGCCTTCCATGGTCCTGACTTCTTTCTCTCTGATATACCTTTTCTCAGATATGGACAGCTTGTTGTACTTCTTAGGCACCCCTTTCTTCATCACACCTTTCTGCAGATAGTTATCTAACTTCCTCCGTGCTACCTTGATCTTGGCCTCTAGTCTCTATTTCCATGGAGGTAACTTCTCCTTGTGGCTGTTGTTCATCTTATAGCCAAGCATCTCAAGGATCACTGTTGTTGTGGTATAGATCAATTGGTTGGTTTCAGTGATGGTTGCAGTAGGGATTGTCCGTAATGCTGCATTCACTTCTAGTAGACTTTCAGAGTACTTCACGTAGTCTTGGTAGTCAGCCACAGAGGGTCCAGGTTTCCAGCTTAGCCATGATGTTTTCTTTCAGGTCAGCATTCCATGCCTTCAATTCACCAGTTGTTATTGGGGCTTGGTACCCAACTGATAGCAGTTGCTTCTTGCGGATATTGGAACACTGAGCTACTAGTTGTTTCAGTGTTAGTGTAAATGTTGAGTTTCAAAGAATCCATAGGTCCCACATCCTCTTCATGTAACCCCTTTCACTGGGGTTAGATGTGTAGTAGCATTCCAACAGTTCCCTATTCTCATCCCTTGTCCGCTTATGCCGTAGTGTTGTTCCAGTAGCTCACGTCTCATCAGCATGTCCTGGCTCCTCAACACCTGACGCAGACCTTGTTAATTTGGCTGATGTCTGAGCCAGTATGGCTTTAATTAATTGTCTCACAGTAATTATATATTACTGGACTGTAATGACATTAGTGTTATATTACATGTCTGACTTTATCTTCCATTTTGAGATTACAGCTCCTGCAATAATTTTTTTACACGTTTCAATAAGATTTTCATCTTGAATATCCATTAAAGTCCTCTGCCAAAAAAGTCACTAAGTTTGTGAGGTTACAAGGCTTTGCATATTTCTCTGGTTAATGTGTTTTTAGTCACAGTAAGCTTTTTTTTTTCCATTCCCAAAGGAGAGCTTGTAGAGGCATGATTTTTGTTAACAAAAATATATTACCACATAATAATCAGATGTGTGCACTTTCCTGCCTTAAGCCAACACTTTTATAAAGCTTTACTGAAAAAACTCCTTAGAGTAATGTAAAATAATGTGTTTATTAAAGTGCCTTAATTCAAGGAAAGTAATGTGTGAGCAAAGGGCCAGGTCTTTTAAAACAGCTGTTTTTTTTTTGTGTGTGTGTCAGTGTTTCCCGAATAAATAAACTAGCCCATACAATCACTATAAATAATTACTGAGCTGCTCCCTAACCTTCGAGATTATTAAGACATGGAAGATAAAGTTCTTTCTTCATAATGTGCATTTATGCCTTATATTGCCTTGACCTGTGTGAACCAGTGAGTTCCTCTCTTCAGATGATGTCTGTAGATATGTTGCTTTATCACATGAGATGCTTGTGACAATGCTGCTGCCTCTGAAAAGAATGTGTCTTCTCATCTGCTCTTGGCAGGAAGTTGAAGATGTGTCACTGCAAAAGTGCACTTGCCATGCCTTGTAGTCAGGAAGCCACCGCTAAGGGGTGATGAAAAAGACTTTGGCTACATCAATCTCTTTATTAGAAAGCAATGGTCACTTCCACTTGGGGATGTGTAACACCAAAGGGCCACTTTGGTTTTGATTGCTTGAGGTGGGTAGCTCCCACAGCTGTTAACACCACTGTTTGTTCACTTAGTTATTTTTCTCAAACCCCAAACCCCTGTCCACACATCTGCAAGTGCTCCAGTTCAATTACTTAGACATGCATTCACTTGCATACAGTGGGGAAATCTCATGAAAAAACTTTACATTTTTAAATTTTTCATTTAAATTATTTTTTCATCAGACACTCTTGAGAACAGAGTGCTGAGAGAGCTTAATTCTACTTTTTGTGTGGACAAGGTTTTCACATTTTAAAGTATCTAGATTTTTTTTCCAGAGGTATTCTTGTTATTTTCACCATACACAGTAGCTTGAGGTGTCCAGCTTAACTGAGATCTTCCCACTGTGGCACTGCTTCCAGCCAGAGGTAATATTTCATTGGGGCCAATGACTAAGGCCTCATTACCCGAGCCTCCCTTGTGAACAAAGAGGGTCTTAAAGATGGAGGATAGCCATCTGGAAGTCATCAAGACGGATCACAGTGCAGAGCAGCAGAGATAACCGTTTAGCTTTTTGCACCACTATGATCCATTTCTTGCACATCTGGCATATCTAACCCTAACAATAATTACATAGTGAATGGTGCTGCTGACTGAAGCTGATCTTAGGTTGCAGTTTGTTGTGGAGTGCTATATTGAATTCTAACAACTTTTTCCACAACCAAAGGCAATGTCATCCATGGGGCGAGTTTAATTCTCTGTCGTAACATAGTGATTCAAAAAAGATTGCAGAGCACCTGTTCTATAAATACAGTCACTATGTCTATGAATCACTGTTATGATACCAGATAGTGGTAATGAAAACAAAGAGGAAATTTGTTATGTGAAAACCTAATTGATTATTTTGCTGGAAGAAAAGGTTAGAAGATTAAGGACAAAGTATCCTGTTGCCTGAATAATCATAGAGTAATTAAGCCAGCAGTTATCTTTAAACATCCATATTTTTGAGAGAGGAAGCAAATCGATAATATGACCAAGTTATAAAAAAAACACTATATTAATTATCAGTTTTCAGTGAATGCAGGCTATGAATGCTATTGTATCTAATGTTGCACTTCGTGCCAACTCCTTCTACTATTGAACAACAACATGTTCAGACAGTGTGAAACAATGTTTATTGATAATAAAGATGGCAATAGTAAAGTCTAGATGTGTAGCTTGACAACAGGATGCACTTTGGGGATTGGTGATGAATGCCCAGCTTTTGGATTCCAAGCCTGGCAGATCCCTCTGAAACATATGAGATATGGTTACAATAAGGGAATGTAGGGCAGGTAAACAAGAACAACAGGCTTGTATGGCAGGTAGGTGTTTATAAATGCGTGGAGTTCACATGTTTACTCAGTGCCTGTGTGAGTTTCCAGGCACGTTAGGTTAATTGATGATTCTAAATTGGCCATAGATGAGAAAGAGATAAAGTGCTTAAAGTTTAAATAATAAAATGAATGTATGGTTAAATGTGAGTTGCTTTGAATGGTCAGTAAGACTAATAAACCCAGCCCATTTCAATCTGCAATACTTATGTATATCAGATAAAAATATCTCCAATAAATTATGTTGTTATACTACTTTTTAGTAAATAAAAGATTAAAATTCATTGTGAAATAGCAGATCACTCCTGCCAAAACAGCTGCAAATCTTTCAGGCATGGACACAGGCCTGTTGAGTGTGTCCTCGGTGCAGGGTGCACTGTCATGCCATTGCCATCAGGGGTGTGCTTGGTCTACAGCAATGTTTAGGTGGGTGTTAAATACATTAAAATAAAATTCAACTAATGTGAGTAGCCAGTGTTTCTCAGCAGAAGATTACCATGTAAGAAAATAACCAATGTTCATGTCACCCGTTGGTGGTATTTAATGTTTTTGCTGATTGATGTGTGCATAGGTTACTGGTTATAATATATTAAATTTTTATGAGTGACATGAAGCTTTTATTTTTGCCTAAATCTAACATGAACCAACTTAGGATTTGATTCTATTTTGTTGTTAGTGCTTCCTTTACTGTGTTTTTTATTTTCAAATCCAGGCAACACTCAGACCTCGAGACTACTTTGTGCTGCATGTACAAAAATATGCAAGGAAAAAACAAGTGGAACCCACTGAACTTGCCAATGAAGTGTTAATCAAAATGATAAACTGGAAATAGAGCTTTCTCAGTTGTTAAGAAGATGGCTCAGCTATCATACCAAAACACCTTTGTCAACACCAGCACTGACTGGGAAAGGAATCATTGAGTGGGACTCAAGAGATGTTTGAGGAAATATCAAGGACGATATTCAACATGTAATCCTTGAATACAGTCTCCATGACAACAGAAGAAATTTCACCTGCTGATGAAAACTAGAGGCTTTTGGAAGCACAGTCCTAAAAATCATTTAGTCACACTGCTATTTCCAAGTTCAAAAATGAACTGTAATACTGACAGCCTGTTCTGTTTTAGGCTGGGCTGATTGAATATCCACATTGCTGGTTCGCAGCTGGTTCGCAGACTGAACTATGCAAAGATGAATATTAAACTTATTATTTTTCAGTTTGTGCTGTCATGAAGTACAAAAAACGGATTTAGACGCAGGATGCGAGGCAAGCAAAGCAAGCCTTTATTCTGACTAATAGAAAAATCCAAAATGATCACACAACAGCTGGGGTAAATGGACTGATTCTTATATAGCACTTTTCTACTCTACCTGAGCACTCAAAGCGCTTTATACAGCATACCTCATTCACCCAAGCACTTTCTTCTATGCTTTTTCTACTGAAGTGCTTTCTATCTAACATTCACACACATTCATACTCAACTTGGGGTTAGTATCTTGCCCAAGGATATTTGGCATGCAGACTGGAACAGCTGGGGATTGAACCACCAACTTTCCAATTAGGATATGACCTGCTCTACCTGCTGAGCTACAGCCACCCTCAAAAGCAAGGATTTCCAAAACAGAAATCCAAAAACATGGAGAGCCAGGGACTACATCCAAAAAACAATGCGAGTTGCACAAAAAGAAACATGAACATATATCCTGATAGGGATTAAAGAGGAGAGAAGACTTTATATGCACTAAGGACTGATTGAGGATGGCAATCAAACAGAAACTAAAAACCTAAAAGCAACACAAGGCCCTAGGACCATGACAGGTTTCTTTGTTTTTTGGAATGCTGACAAAGTCTCTGTATGTGCTGAACTGGGAGTGAGACAGGGCTGGCAGAAAATTTGCTTATTTAAGTGTTCTTGAAATATGAGGACTGATGAAAATATCTACAGTATGTCAAATGCAGAAATAAATGCTGAAAAGCACTTGTGGTCATTCTGACTGATTTTAATGATTTTCACTAATGGGTTTGATTGCTGCACATCATGCTGAAGCCATTACTTGAACTCTGTTGAAAGCACACTGCAGAACACTTTTCTATTAGCCATCATAGTTTGATTGACATGTGTAGAGGATAGCCTAATAGTGTCATTAAACTGATTATGATGATTAGGTATTCAGTCCTATAGAAAGCTGATTAGCAGTGACATCATGACACACTGAATGTGGAAGACATTCAGTGTGTCAGTCTTCTCACATACACACCTCATGTCAATCTTTTTCACTCTGTCATTCATTCAAATTAGCAACACAGAAAGGGTTGCCTTCAGGGGTACTGGGAATCTTTCTAAAGACCTGAAATCTGCTCTGGGTGCATTCACCAACAGAATGTTAGTTTACCTTCAGCCAGCAAAGCAAGACTGTGGTGAGTAAATGAATTTTTACAGCAGCGCACTGCTTCACACTGGGTCATGCCAGGAAGCTGTCCAGTCTGCTCCAGTGCAGTTGATGAAGGTTAAGGACTTTGCTCACTGACATTTTGACAGTATTTGAAGCAGGAGTGTCATTTATTGTCTTCACCCAGCTTTTTTTCCTGTGGTCCCGTGGATCAAACCATACAGTTAAGCCTGCATGATTACCATTAATTTAGGTAGACACCATTACCATCAAGTAAATGAGCTCTTGTTTTCACTTCGTCGTTGTGGTCTTTGTTTATCGTATAGTTGGTAATTTATTGCAGAATCTCTACGTATTTATCACCGCATTTAATACGACTGAAATCAGCATTAGCTTAGCGACTGAATACATTTTCCACCATTCAACCATCTCCATTACATTTGGACCAGTCATATTACTTTTGTTTTTTTTTTATAATAATATGCAGTCATGCACATTATGAGAAGAGGTGGCCCTGCTGAACCCAGGTTTGCTGGCAATCCATTATCCTACTGCAGCTATGTCACATTTTGCAGAATGCCTAAAGCTACATCACTCCCTGAAAGCCACAGTACAGACATGACAGAATGGGAGATGAAAAATTTTAATTCAGACCAGCAAATTAGGAGGGTAACATGCACAACAAGTTGCCTGCTTGAACTAACTAATTAGAATAGAATAGAATGTTCACTTCTTTATCTGAGGAGTAGGCAGTCTCTTCTTGCAGTAGATGTAAAGTACAAGCTGAAAACTTGAAAACCTCTATATGAAATACCTCCATGCTGTAGGTTGAAAAGAGAGAACATATTTCACAGGTTTTAAAGCCATGTTTGCCTTATTTAGTAAGCTAAATGAGGTAAACATGTGCCATAGAACACAGGGAAGGGAACTGCAAAGCAGGTGAGAAATTTCAGTGGCTTTATCTCTATGAGCTACAGTGATGCCTAAGGAGCTAGGGCCCACCCACTTCAACAATCACCATCATGATTGCCCATGATAAGTATTTTCTTAGGTTTTATTTTGAATTATCAAAATAAATAATTAAATGAACAAAACACTAAATAGGTTTTCCCTTCTAAACGAATAAAATACATCATCACACCCCTGTGGATGCCATATCTTGTGACATGAGCATGATGTTTGACTCAGTTTGAGTCTGTGGTTTTGGTTATACTGAGCCTGCATGGCTTTGTTGTGTTGTTTATGAGATATCTTCACCAGTCTCAGTGGAATTTGTAAAGTAATTTGTAATGAGAATTAATTAATTAATTAATTAATGGATGTGGCTTTTCTTGCATTTTTAATTAGGCTTTCACATTTTTTTGTTTGTTTGTTTGTTTGTTTTGTTTGTTTTGTTTTTTTATAGTAGGTATATTACATCAGATTTTGGATGCACAGAATGCAACAAGGGGTTAGTGAGGATGAATTAACTTAATGCAGAAAATACATTTTCTGTTGAAATTAAAAAACCATGGACAAAGTGGGAATTAGAGCTGAAAATTTCTTCCTGTTTTAGCTTTCTCCTTAAAAGCACAGGTGGTTTCTATTGAAATAAGTCAATGAATCTATGGTGTAGTGTGCCACTCTCTCTCTGGGTGAGCTACACTGAATTATATTAACAAAGTCCCTTTCTGTCTCTCACTGTCTCTCTCTCTCTCATTTATATGACAGTAATCATTCAAATAAGATGGTATTTATTTAATTACACACTTTGGATCTGGTGTTTAAGTGATTTGATTGTCTGTATTGGTCTTCACAATTCACAGCAAAAATAACAATGATATATTTGTTTTATTTATACACATGCAGACCTATATTAGGTTTTGTATGTATTTAGGACAAATGCTCTTAATTATTTATTTATCAATTTAGCATGCAACAATCTAAATAGCGAAAATGAGTGACTAAACAGGTGTTTTAGATGGAGAGTACTAGATATCACCACAGGAAGCTTTGCCCTGTTCATTCATTTACTTGAAAACTTTATTCCAGTGAGATAGAGAATGGTGCAGAGCAGTGTCCCACATAATCTGTAAAAAGGTGGATCTTCCATGATGAGTTTCAGCACCATGAGCAAGTCGACTGACATGACTGTAGCTCCATAGGAATGTGCTCCCTGGAGGCCCTGCAGGTTATAGAATAGCTTTGACCCACTTCCTATAGGCTTATTACATGCTGTTAGGAACTGTCACATAGGAACCTGGTTCAGTATAGTACCTAAAATATCCTTATAACACCCCTGCAGACTAAATAAAAACAAGTCTCCAGTTTGGATAACATGATGGTTTCCTATTAACTGTTCTCACAGATGGAGAAAAGTGGGTCAGTGTGCTGAAAAGGTAAAAAAAAAAAAAGGTCTTGGATTCTGTCCTGTAATGAAGTCTGCAGTCTGCCATATTCAGAAGTATAATGGATAATGG
Organism: Heterochromis multidens; assembly: GCA_015108495.1. NCBI lineage: Eukaryota > Metazoa > Chordata > Actinopteri > Cichliformes > Cichlidae > Heterochromis > Heterochromis multidens. The sequence continues at coordinate 9,224 of VUQS01073723.1, forward strand.
ATTTTGGATTCAGTGGCCAGACAGACATTCTTGAGGCAATTCAAACACGGGCTAACTTGCACTTCGAGAGTCAAACTAATTAAAACCTATCATTCCTGCTATGTGGATATCTCACCCTGAAGATTAATAAACATAGATGTTAAGAAGATTATTTCAGATTTTAATAACAATAGAATTAAAATTGTGCACGTGTTATAGCATAATGAGTGAAACTGTATATTAACTTGAAATACACTTGCATTCACTTTCAGCACTTGTTATTCACATTTATATGACTTCATTACCTGTTCTCCACAGACTGACAAATTGAAGTAAAATTGCTGAGAGGCATAATATTTGGTACTGAAATCCACAGGTTAATCCTGGCATTAAGTGAGTGAGAGCTGTAGCAGTTGTAAGCACAAAACTGAATAATTGCATGTACACAGGACTGTCATATGTCATATGTGGGAATCAGCAAAGGAGACTGTGATGAGGCTGCTGACAGGCTGACAAGCCAGTAATTAGGCTAAACCAAGAAAGCATGGCTTTTGGTGATTAGTGAAGAAGCAGCCTCTCTGCTCTTCCACACTTTATTCCATCAGCGATTATAAGTATAGATCAACAACAGAAACGTCACTTCTATAACAAAGCACTCTGTGGTTTAATTGTACTTTATATTCATTAAATAATAAGCAACTGATAGTTTCCAAGGTCTGAATGAAAGTTTTCAATATGTAGCTGTACTTTAAGTACAGTGGTTCTGATCTGTTACAGTAAATACCAGCAGTACCTGGGTACTGTGACAGTGCTGTATCTGACAGTTTGGTACTAGAACAAACAGAAGATGTCCTGGTCTTGTAGTGACTGTGCCTGGGCTTAGCTCAGTAACAATAAACAAGTACGTATATGGAGTTTGAAGTTTATTCATTATGCCTTATTCATTATGACAATTAAGGAAAATGAAAAAGACAGACACAGTCCAAAGTCTCACTGGTGGAGATTTCCTGACATTCAATATGCACTGCCTCCTTGGCAGATTCCAATTAAACCTATTAAACCAGTCACCTAAACTTTGTCATTTAAAGCAACTACACATTATCTAAAATAGTAAAAGCCCTAAAACCCAGTTTTTCCAAACAGACTGTTACTGTGAATCATAAGGTCCCACTAAATGGACATCACTTTCAGGAATCGCAGTGAGTTGGTAATGAAAAGGTGGACTTTAAGCTCTCCTAAAAGATTCTGAAAAATGAAACAATAAAATATAAAAAAAAAAAATGGGAGCATGGGAGAGATACTCTCAGTCGAGAGTTTCTTCTTTCCCTGTAGACCTCAACAGCTGGCGTGATACCAGCTAGTATCCTTAAGGAACTGTGTAAGCCGGTCACCAAACCTCAGAAAAGGGAAAGGGGGAGAAGAAGTGGTCTATGCCAGAGACTCAAGAAATTCAGGTTAAACGACACTTCCTACTATTCTGCTGTCTAATGTGTAGTCCATCAGAAATAAAACATATGAACTTGAGGCATGGGTCAAACTCAGATGTGAAATCAGAGAAACCTGTCTCCTTGCACTGACGAAAACATGGCTCAATGAACTGGACCCCGATGAGGATCTGACAATAAGTGGGTTTGGAAAACCAGTTTGTTTGAACTGATCACCAGAGATTACCAGGTAAAGCCGACGAGGGGGAGTGTGTTTTTATGTCAATGAAAGGTACTGTAATATTGTAAAGGTCAGGGAAAAGATATGTACTGCTGACTTAGAAGTGCTGACAATTTCACTTGATCCATATTATTTGCCTCGTGAATTTCAACAACTGTTTTACACAGTGGTGTATATTCATCCATGAGCCAACATGTCAGCTGCTGCTCAGCTGATCACTGACGTAATGCACAGACTGGACTTCAGTGTGCCCAGTAGCACCTAAATTCATCCTTTTGGGATTTTAACCACTGCAGCTTTAAAATGACTTTGGGGACATACAGTACTGTGCAAAAGTTTTAGGCAGGTGTGAAAAAATGCTGTAAACAAAGAATGCTTTCAGAAATATAAATAATGATTGGTTATTTCTATCAATTCACAAAATGCAGGACAACGACCCCAAACATACAGCCAAAGTCATTAAGAACTATCTTCAGCGTAAAGAACAAGAAGTCCTGGAAGTGATGGTATGGCCCCCACACAGCCCTGATCTCAACATCATCGAGTGTGTCTGGGATTAAATGAAGAGACAGAAGGATGTGAGGAAGCCTACATCCACAGAAGATCTGTGGTTAGTTCTCCAAGATGTTTGGAAGAACCTACCAGCCGAGTTCCTTCAAAAATTGTGTGCAAGTGTACCTAGAAGAATTGATGCTGTTTTGAAGGCAAAGGGTGGTCACACCAAATATTGATTTGGTT